>NC_069453.1:35298091-35300591 GCF_026875155.1 Cherax quadricarinatus | reverse complement strand
CACTGGTCGCTACTAGGTCCATTCTCTCCCTGCTCCATGAGCTTCATCGTGTGTACTGACATCTGTGCTGACGTCTGTGCTGACGTCTGTGCTGACGTCCTTCCTGTTTTCTCTTCTCTCCTCAGAATTACGTATTGTGGATTATCTACCTGTTGTCTGCGTGGTGTCTAACTTGTGTTTACCTGTTGTCTACCTGGTGTCTACTGGAGTGTAAATGGTGTCTGCCTGATACCTGGTTCCTAGACAACCATTCCCTCCTTCTGGTAACAGGTCCTGGTTGCTAGGCAACCATTCCCTCCTTCACTCAGCAGGCCCTGACTGCTAGGCAATCCTCCTCTTCTTCACTCAGCAGGCCCTGACTGCTAGGCAATCCTCCTCTTCTTCACTCAGCTGGTCCTGGTTGCTAGGCAACCATCCCCTCCTTCAAGAAGCAGGCTCTAGTTGCTAGGCAACCATCCCCTCCTTCAAGAAGCAGGCTCTGGTTGCTAGGCAACCATCCCTTCCTTCACTCAGCAGGTCCTGGTTGCTAGGCAACCATTCCCCTCCTTCAATAGCAGGCTACTGGATTTTCACTAGACCTACCAATCCCCTCTATCTTTACTCAGCTGGTCCTGGTTGCTAGGCAACTATCCCCTCCTTCACATTAGCAGGTCTAGTTGCTAGGCAACCATCCCCTCCTTCATTAGCAGGTCTGGTTGCTAGCAACCATCCCCCTTTCCCCTTCACTCAGCAGGTCCTGGTTGCTATGCAACCATCCCGTCCTTCACTTAGCAGGTTCTGGTTGCTAGGCAACCATCCCCTACCTCACTCAGCAGGTCCTGGTTGCTAGGCAACTATCCCTCCTTCACTTAGCAGGTCCTGGCTGCTAGGCAACCATCCCCTCCTTCACTTAGCAGGTCCTGGTTGCTAGACAACCATCCCCTCCCTCACTCAGCAGGTCCTGGTTGCTATGCAACCATCCCTCCTTCACTTAGCAGGTCCTGGTTGCTAGGCAACCATCCCCTCCTTCACTCAGTAGGTCCTGGTTGCTAGGCAACCATCCCCTCCTTCTCTTAGCAGGTCCTGGTTGCTAGGCAACCATCCTCCTCATGTAGACAGGTCTGGTTGCTAGGCAACCATCCCATCCTTCACTCAGCAGGTCCTTTGGGTTGCTAGACAACCATCCCCTCCCTTCACTCAGGGAGGTCCTGGTTGCTAGGCAACCATCCATTCATACAAAAGGGGTTAAGATAACAACATCCCTCTTCATACAAATATCTTTGTAATTCACCCCTTAACTAATTATCAGTTGCTACAACCATACTCATTACTGTACATAGTCTGATTCTAGTCAAACATCTTATATATATAATATACTGGTTCTACAAAACTAATATCTGTTGTAAAACAATACATTACTTATAGTGAGGTCCTGGTTGCACAACCACCGTCCTCAACATGTCTGGTTGCACAAAACCAACCTTCACTCCAGCATTCCGATCTAGAAAACCCTAGTGGGGTTGTAGCGAACCATCCTCTTCGATTGGGTTATGAACCATTCCTCAACTGGACGAGGCGTTTGGGGTTGCAGGCCGCCCACTTCAAGCACCAGTGCTGGTACCCCCTCACTGCAGGTGGGTAGGAACTAAATACAGGTAAGAGTACAAATCCAAAAAAATTATTGAGTCACCGTTAATGAGTGATAAACACGTTCATTCAATTGTACATGTAGTCAAAAGTCTCATAATTATAATAGATACTCAACCTATGTTAAAAATAATTATGTGAGTGTGAAGTTGCACACCGGCCCTCACCTGTCTGTAAATGTGCACAAACAAGCCTGCTTCCAGCACCCTCTAGAACTAGTGGGTTAGGCGCTTAGTGTGATTGTTATGAAGGCGAACACCACTGACGAGGCGGTTGGTGTTGCAGGCGCCCACTTGCAACACCTTGGGTACAGTGCACTGAGGGTGTTCAGACTATAGCAGTTGTAACGAGAGACAAGCAGAGATTATGAGGTCCCCTTCAGCAGCGCAGAACACTTCAGGCGAAGGCTTGAGTGACCCAGTCTATGCTACAGTGATTGCGACAGCCACCTTGGTGTTGGTTTGTGTTGCACAACGGCACTGTGTGTCTGTTGTACCCCCATGTGGCACCTGTGAGGGGCGAGCGTGGGGCGAGGCAGCCCACCCTTGCATCAGCAACACCCCTTCAAATAACTACTCTTGCTACTGCTGTTCTCTTCATATTGCTTTGCGACTCTGGCGTCAGCGTTGAACCTTTAGAGCCGTCAGACCCTTGGGAACCTGACGACGCCGTCGGTAGTTGTATGATCCTTGCGACACCTGTGGTCGGTGACTGGGTCGTGACCCTACACTGGAGACGCCGCGAGGCCGCAACGAGCACGGCGGCGAGGGATGCCTCAACCCAGGAGGAGGAGGAGGGTGGAGACCCCAGCTGGAACTCTGTGCAGGACTTGCTCTTGGGGCGATTCCTGCGAGCCTCGACCACCGCGGACAAC
>NC_069453.1:35290591-35293091 GCF_026875155.1 Cherax quadricarinatus | reverse complement strand
TGTCTTCAAGACTCCTGGTTGTCTTCAAGACCCCTGGTTGTCTTCAAGACCCTTAGTTGTCTTCAAGACCCTTAGTTGTCTTCAAGACCCTTAGTTGTCTTCAAGACCCCTGGTTGTCTTCAAGACCCTTAGTTGTCTTCAAGACCCTAGGTTGTCTTCAAGACCCCTGGTAGTTTTCAAGACCCCTGGTTGTCTTCAAGACCCCTGGTTGTCTTCAAGACCCCTGGTTGTCTTCAAGACCCCTGGTTGTCTTCAAGACCCCTGGTTGTCTTCAAGACCCCAGGTTGTCTTCAAGACCCCTGGTTGTCTTCAAGACTCCTGGTTGTCTTCAAGACCCCAGGTTGTCTTCAACACCCCTGGTTGTCTTCAAGACCCAGGTTGTCTTCAAGACCCCTGGTTGTCTTCAAGACTCCTGGTTGTCTTCAAGACCCCTGGTTGTCTTCAAGACTCCTGGTTGTCTTCAAGACCCCTGGTTGTCTTCAAGACCCCTGGTTGTCTTCAAGACCCTGGTTGTCTTCAAGACCCCTGGTTGTCTTCAAGACCCCTGGTTGTCTTCAAGACCCCAGGTTGTCTTCAAGACCCCTGGTTGTCTTCAAGACCCCTGGTTGTCTTCAAGACTCCTGGTTGTCTTCAAGACTCCTGGTTGTCTTCAAGACCCCAGGTTGTCTTCAAGACTCCTGGTTGTCTTCAAGACTCCTGGTTGTCTTCAAGACTCCTGGTTGTCTTCAAGACTCCTGGTTGTCTTCAAGACTCCTGGTTGTCTTCAAGACCCCTGGTTGTCTTCAAGACTCCTGGTTGTCTTCAAGACCCCTGGTTGTCTTCAAGACTCCTGGTTGTCTTCAAGACCCCTGGTTGTCTTCAAGACCCTTAGTTGTCTTCAAGACCCCTGGTTGTCTTCAAGACTCCTGGTTGTCTTCAAGACTCCTGGTTGTCTTCAAGACCCCTGGTTGTCTTCAAGACTCCTGGTTGTCTTCAAGACCCCTGGTTGTCTTCAAGACTCCTGGTTGTCTTCAAGACCCCTGGTTGTCTTCAAGACCCCTGGTTGTCTTCAAGACTCCTGGTTGTCTTCAAGACCCCTGGTTGTCTTCAAGACCCCTGGTTGTCTTCAAGACCCCTGGCTGTCTTCAAGACTCCTGGTTGTCTTCAAGACCCCTGGCTGTCTTCAAGACTCCTGGTTGTCTTCAAGACCCCTGGCTGTCTTCAAGACTCCTGGTTGTCTTCAAGACTCCTGGTTGTCTTCAAGACCCCTGGTTGTCTTCAAGACCCCTGGTTGTCTTCAAGACTCCTGGTTGTCTTCAAGACTCCTGTTTGTCTTCAAGACTCCTGGTTGTCTTCAAGACTCCTGGTTGTCTTCAAGACTCCTGGTTGTCTTCAAGACCCCTGGTTGTCTTCAAGACCCCTGGCTGTCTTCAAGACTTCTGGTTGTCTTCAAGACTCCTGGTTGTCTTCAAGACTCCTGGTTGTCTTCAAGACTCCTGGTTGTCTTCAAGACTCCTGGTTGTCTTCAAGACCCCTGGTTGTCTTCAAGACCCCTGGTTGTCTTCAAGACCCCAGGTTGTCTTCAAGACCCCTGGCTGTCTTCAAGACCCCTGGTTGTCTTCAAGACCCCAGGTTGTCTTCAAGACCCCTGGCTGTCTTCAGGAGGGAGCTGGACAGACACAAAGTCAGTACCTGACCAGCCAGGCTGTGGTTCCTACGTTGGACTTCGTGTGTGACCAGCAGTAACAACCTGCTTGATCACCACCTGATCCATGGTCATGGACCAGGCCTGGGGGACGTTGACCCCCGGAACAACCTCCAGGTAGACTCCAGGTAGACTCCAGGTAGACTCCAGATAGACTCCAGGTAGACTCCAGATAGACTCCAGGTAGACTCCAGGTAGACCCCAGGTAGACTCCAGGTAGACTCCAGATAGACTCCAGGTAGACCCCAGGTAGACTCCAGGTAGACTCCAGATAGACTCCAGGTAGACCCCAGGTAGACCCCAGGTAGACCCCAGGTAGACTCCAGGTAGACCCCAGGTAGACTCCAGGTAGACTCCAGGTAGACCCCAGGTAGACCCCAGGTAGACCCCAGGTAGACCCCAGGTAGACTCCAGGTAGACTCCAGGTAGACCCCAGGTAAACCCCAGGTAGACCCCAGGTAGACCCCAGGTAGACCCCAGGTAGACTCCAGGTAGACTCCAGGTAGACCCCAGGTAGACCCCAGGTAGACTCCAGGTAGACTCCAGGTAGACCCCAGGTAGACCCCAGGTAGACTCCAGGTAGACTCCAGGTAGACCCCAGGTAAACCCCAGGTAGACCCCAGGTAGACCCCAGGTAGACCCCAGGTAGACCCCAGGGAGACCCCAGGTCGACTCCAGGTAGACCCCAGGTAGACTCCAGGTAGACTCCAGGTAGACCCCAGGTAGACCCCAGGTAGACTCCAGGTAGACCCCAGGTAGACCCCAGGTAGACCCCAGGTAGACTCCAGGTAGACCCCAGGTAAACCCCAGGTAGAC
>NC_069453.1:35253091-35283091 GCF_026875155.1 Cherax quadricarinatus | reverse complement strand
TAGTCAGATGTATGATGTGTATGTTGTATGATAGTGTATGATTGGATGTGATGGTGTATGATGGTTGTGTATGTTGTAGATATGTTGTATGTGTATGATGGTGTATGTTGTATGATGTATGTTTTATGGTATGTTGTATGATGGTGTATGTTGTATGATTAGTGTATGTTGTATGTATGGTGTATGTTGTATGATGTATGTATGTTGTATGTTGTATGATGGTGATGTTGTATGATTATGTGTATGTTGGTTATGAGTAGAGTGTATGTGTGGTATGATGTTGTGTATGATGTGTATGTTGTATGATGAGTGTATGTTGTATGTTGTATGATGTATGTTGTATGATTAGTGTATTTTATGATGGTGTATGTTGTATGTTAGTGTATGTAGTGTTGATGTGTATGTTGTATGATGGTGGTATGTTGTATGATGGTGTATGATGTTGTATGTGGTTGTGTATGTGTATGTTGGTGTGATGTAGTGTATGATGGTGTATGTTGTATGATGTGATGTGGTTATGTTTGTGTATGTTGGTGTATGTTGTAGTGGATTGGTGTATGTTGTATGTTGATGTGTAAGTTGGATGTTATGTTTATGAGGTGTATTGTTGTGTTGATGGTGTATGTTGTATGGTTTGTATGTGTGTATGTGATTTGTATGTGGTATGTTGTATGATGGTGTATGTTGTATGTTGTTGATGATGTGTATGTGTGATGTTGTTGATGGTGTATGTATGTGTATGATTGTTGTATGATGTTGTATGTTGTATGATGGATGTATAGTTAGTGTATGTTGTATGAATGGTGTATGTTGTATGTATATGATGTGGTTGTTGATTAGTGATGGTGTATGTTGTAGTGTATGATGGTGTATGTTGTATGTTGTATGATGGTGTATGTTGTATGTTGTAGTGATGTTGTAGTGTATGTTGTTGTATGATGGTGTAGTGTATGATGTGTATGTTTGTATGATGGTGTATGTTGTATGTGTATGATTGGTGTAATGTTGTATGTTGTATGATGGTGTATGGGTGTTTGTATGTTGTATGAGATGTGTATGTTGTATGTTGTATGATGGTGTATGTTGTATGTATGTATGATGGTGTATGTTGTATGTTGTATGATTGTGTATGTTGTATGTTGTATGATGGTGTATGTTGTATGTTGTATGACGGTGTATGTTGTATGATGGTGTATGTTGTATGTTGTATGATGAGAGTGTGACGTAAATGACATACTCACTGTTGTAAACTGACACACACACACAACACACACACACACGCGCACACACACACACACACACACACACACACACACACACACACACACACACACACACACACACACACAAACACTACCACAAACACTACCACACAGACTACCACACACACTACCACACACACTACCACACACACAACACACACACACACACACACACACACACACACACACACACACACCACACACACACACACACCACACACACACACACACACACACACACACACACACACACACACACACACACACACACACACCACACACACACACACACACACACACACACACTCACACACACACGTACTCATATACAACAGGCCTAGTGTCTAATCGACATGTGCCTAGGACAAAATGGTAACTAACACACATGCACACACACATACACACACACACACACACACACACACACAACATCTCCCCGTGGGTCCTTAGAGAGGGAGCAGATATGTTGTGCGTGCCACTTACCACAATCTTTAACACGTCCCTGGAAACTGGGCAACTACCTGAGGTATGGAAGACGGCAAATGTAGTTCCCATTTTTAAAAAAGGAGACAGAAAAGAGGCACTAAACTATAGACCTGTGTCACTGACGTGTATAGTATGCAAAGTTATGGAGAAGATTATCAGGAGGAGAGTGGTGGAGCACCTGGAACGGAACAAGAGTATAAATGCCAACCAGCCCGGATTCATGGAAGGCAAATCCTGTGTCACAAACCTTCTGGAGTTTTATGATAAAATAACAGAAGACACGAGAGAGAGGGGTGGGTTGATTGCATCTTCTTGGACTGCAAGAAGGCCTTTGACACAGTTCCTCACAAGAGATTAGTGCAGAAGTCAGAGCATCAGGCGCATATAACAGGAAGGGCACTGCAATGGATCAGAGAATACCTGACAGGGAGGCAACAACGAGTCATGGTACGTAATGATGAATCACAGTGGGCACCTGTGACGAGCGGGGTCCCACAGGGGTCGGTCCTAGGACCAGTGCTATTTTTGGTATATGTGAACGACATGATGGAAGGGTTAGACTCAGAAGTGTCCCTGTTTGCAGATGATGTGAAGTTAATGAGGAGAATTAAATCTGATGAGGACCAGGCAGGACTTCAAAGAGACCTGGACAGACTGGACACCTGGTCCAGCAAATGGCTTCTCGAATTTAATCCTGCCAAATGCAAAGTCATGAAGATAGGGGAAGGGCACAGAAGACCACAGACAGAGTATAGGCTAGGTGGCCAAAGACTGCAAACCTCACTCAGGTAGAAAGTCTTGGGGTGAGTATAACACCGTGCAGTCCCGAGCACACATCATCAGATAACTGCTGCAGCATATGGGGCCTGGCAAACCTAGTTAACAGGCATTCCGTACCTAGTAAGAAATCATTCAAACACTGTACACCGTGTATGTCAGGCCCATACTGGAGTATGAGAACTGTTGGAACCCGAACCTGATAAAGCCGTCAAGAAACTAGGAACAGAACAAAGGTTTCCGACAAGTTTTCAGAGCTAAGGGGAAATGTCCTATGAAGAAGATTATAGGGAAATCGGCCTGACGACATAGGAGGACAGGAGGGTCAGGGAGACATGAAACGACATATAAAATCTGTTGAAATAGACAAGGTGACAAAGACAGGACGTTCACAGGGAGGGGACAACGAACAGGGCCACAATGGAAGTTGAAGACACAAATGATCAGAGAGATAGTAGGAAGTTTTCAGTCATAGAGTGTGTAAGGCAGTGAATAGCCTAGAAAAATGAGTAGATGAGCAGGAACCATACACAGTTTTAAGACGAGTTGAAAAGCTCATGGAGCGGGGAGAGAGAGGCCGAGTAGCAACGGTGAAAGGCGGGGCCAGGAGTAGGACTCGACCCCTGCAACCACAAATAGGTGAGACAAATAGGTGGTACAACAGGCTAGTTCTAATGACATGTGCTAGGAACAAAGATGGTAAGCTAAAACACACAACACCACAGTGCTAAAGGGACAGGCACACAACCGAGGAGAAGTGAAGAGATTCTGGAGAGATTAGATACCTCAAAGGCATGTGGCCAGATAACACCTCAGGGTCCTGAGAGAGGGAGCAGGGCATGTGACCCTAACAACCAATATGTTTCAAAAATCTATCGAAACAAGGAGTTGCTGAGCATGGAGACAGCAAATGTAGTCCAAGCTTAAAAAAGGAGCAGACATGAAGCATTAACTACAGACCAGTGTCCACGACATGTATGTATGCAAAATCATGGAGAAATTATCAGGAAAGAGTGGGAACTACACTAGAAGGAATGACTTCATCAACAGCAGCAACATGGTTTCAGGGACGGGAATCCTGTGCACCAGAACCTTGGAGTTCTGACATGGTGACAGCAGTAGACAGAGATTGGGTGGGTGATTGCATTTCGGACTGCAGAAGGCGTTTGACACAGTTCCAAAAATGATTAGTGCAAAAACTGGAGGACCAAGCAGGGATCAGGGAAGGCACTACATGGATCGGGAATAAGTGTCGGGGAAGACAGCAGCGAGTCATGGTACGTGGCGAGGTGAAGGGCAGAGTGGGCACCTGTGAACAGCGGGTCACACAGGGTCGTCCTTGGACCAGTGTTTTACAGGTATTTGTGGAACGAATGACGAAGGGAATAGACTCCGAAGTGTCCTGATTTGCTGACGACGATGAGGTTGATGGAGAATTCATTCGATCGAGACCAGGCAGAACTTAAAGGGATCGGACAGGCGCAGCCTGTGTCCAGCAGAGACAGGACAGGAAGATAGGGGACTGATAACGACATCAAATACTGAGAGGATGACAAGGTGGACAAAGACAGGATGTTCCAGAGTGGACACAGTAACATTGGACATTGGAAGTTGAGACACAGATGATCACAGGGATGTTGGAAGTATTTCTCACCCAGAGTAGTAGGAGTGGAAGTTTGGAAACGATGTAGTCAAGGAGGATCCTGTCGTTGTGCGGAGGGACCCCCGGTCACGTCCCAGCGCTGACAGATCGATAGCAGTGAGGTGGAATTATCTACTTTATCTATCGCACAGGGGGCCCTGGTTGGTGGGTGATAAGTACCACGGTGCCTTTAACTTATGATCTGACTCTTAAGTGACGTGATGGTCGGTTGAGAGGCTCTCGGTGGTGGGTCGAGACACCGGTGCTTCTTATATGGTACATGACCAGTGATGATGGTGCTACCATGACAGTGATGGTGGTGCTACCATGATCGATGGTGATGGTGCTACATGACCAGTGATGATGGTGCTACTATGACCAGTGATGGTGGTGCTACCATGATCAGTGATGTGCTCCAGACTAGTGATGGTGATGGTGCGTCAGACCAGTGATGATGGTGCTACTATGACCAGTGATGATGGTGCTACCATGATCAGTGATGGGTGTGCTACCATGATCAGTGATGGTGATGGTGCTCCATGACCAGTGATGGGATGTGCTACCATGCATGATGGTGATGGTGTACTATGACCAGTAGATGGGGATGTGCACCATGAACAGTGATTGATGGTCCTACTGACAGCGATGTGGCACATGACCATAATGCGGATACCATGACCATATGGTGGTGCTACCATGCAGCGATGGGGTGTACCATGACAGTGATGTATGGTGCTACCATGACATGATAGGTTTGCTACATAACAGTAGGTGTGGTGGACCATGATCACTGATGGTAGTATGGTGGTAACCAGTTACAGCAAGAAACACACAACATCACACAAACACACACACACACTACACACATACAACCACACACCACACACACACAACACCACCAACACACAGCACTCAGTTCGACCGGAGCAACACCATACTTATGTTAGCAGATTATTACTTGACAGTGTACACTCCCTATAGTGAACTCTAACTTCATGCTTACAAGTAAATGACACGGGATATATACACTGAAGTTGTATATCTCTCAGTGTATATTACACTGATAGTTGTATGTCTATCAGTGTTATAAACTGATATGTATTCTATCAGTGTATACACTGTAGTTGTATGTCTTCAGTGTATATAAACTGATAGTTGTATGTCTATCAGTGTATATAAACTGATAGTTGTATGTCTCTCAGTGTATATACACTGATAGCTGTATGTCTATCAGTGTATATACACTGATAGTTGTATGTCTCTCAGTGTATATACACTGATAGTTGTATGTATCTCAGTGTATATACACTGACAGGTGTGTGTCTCAGTGTATATACACTGACAGGTGTGTGTCTCAGTGTATATACACTGACAGGTGTGTGTCTCAGTGTATATACACTGACAGTGGTGTGTCCAGTGTATATACACTGACAGGTGTGTGTCTCAGTGTATATACACTGACAGGTGTGTGTCTCAGTGTATATACACTGACAGGTGTGTGTCTCAGTGTATATACACTGACAGGTGTGTGTCTCAGTGTATATACCTGACAGTGTGTGATCTCAGGTATATACGCTGACAGGTGTGTGTCTCCGCGTATATACACTGACAGGTGTGTGTCTCAGTGTATATACACTGACAGGTGTGCATCTCAGTGTATATACACTGACAGGTGTGTGTCTCCGCGTATATACACTGACAGGTGTGTCTCAGTGTGTATAGACTGACAGGTACGTGTCTCAGTGTATATACACTGGTATTCTAGTCAATATTTTAGGTATTAAAGTATTTTTGACAAGTTGTGAACAGGTAACAGCAGCCTTAATGACCCTCTTATCGCTAATTAACCCCATTAACTAGCCTGGAGAGGGGTTAGTAACATGTGTATAACGTGTGTACACTTGTGCAGCTGTACGTGGTACTGAGGTGTGTGTGTGTGTGTACTCACCTATTTGTACTCACCTATTTGTGGTTGCAGGGGTCGAGTCACAGCTCCTGGCCCCGCCTCTTCGCTGATTGCTACTAGGTCCTCTCTCTCCCTGCCCCATGAGCTCTATCATACCTCGCCTTAAAACTATGTATGGTTCCCGCCTCCACTACATCACTTTCTAGGCTATTCCATGGCCTGACTACTCTATGACTGAAGAAATACTTCCTAACATCCCTTTGATTCATCTGAGTCTTCAACTTCCAATTGTGACCTCTTGTGTCTGTGTCCCATCTCTGGAACATCCCGTCTTTGTCCACCTCGTCTATTCCGCGCAGTATTTTATATGTCGTTATCATGTCTCCCCTGACCCTCCTGTCCTCCAGTGTCGTCAGGCCGATTTCCCTCAACCTTTCTTCGTAGGACAATCCCCGTAGCTCTGGGACTAGTCTTGTTGCAAACCTTTGCACTTTCTCTAATTTCTTGACGTGCTTGCCTAGGTGTGGATTCCAATGTGTTTGCATACTCCAGTATGGGCCTGACGTAGATGGTATACAGAGTCTTAAACGAATCCTTACTGAGGTATCGGAACGCTATCCGTAGGATTGCCAGGCGCCCGTATGCTGCAGCAGTTATCTAATTGATGTGCGCCTCAGGAGATATGCTCGGTGTTATACTCACCCCCAGATCTTTTTCCTTGAGTGAGGTTTGCAGTCTTTGGCTATCTAAACTATATTGTGTCTGCGGTCTTCTTTGCCCTTCCCCAATCTTCATGACTTTGCATTTGGCAGGGTTAAATTCAAGGAGCCAGTTGCTGGACCAGGCTTGTAGCCTGTCCAGGTCTCTTTGTAGTCCTGCCTGAGCCTCGTCCTATTTGATTCTTCTCATTAACTTCACATCATCTGCAAACAAGGACACTTCTGAGTCTATCCCTTCCGTTATGTCGTTCACATATACCAAGAACAGCACAGGTCCTAGGACTGACCCCTGTGTGTGTGTGTGTGTGTGTGTGTGTGTGTGTAACACCACACAAGATATAAGCGCAGATAACATTGCTGTCAGATATGTCAGGGAAGAAGTGATGTAACACTGTCATGGTAGATCACGTGACCACAGTCAAAAATTAACTTCGCATTCATTTTCTTGTGATTTTTTCATGTTTGAAAGAAATAATGTCAACTAATTACCTGCTTGTGCTGGTTTGGTGTATATCTTGGTTCATGTTGTGTGTCAGGCGGTGCATTATGTAAGTCTGTGTGCCCACGGGGGGCGAGGTCACTGTTTCTTGTTTACATGTAGACAGCTGTTTCTTTACATGTCGCATGTTCTTTGTTTACAAGTAATCAGCTGTTCTTTGTTTACAAGTAATCAGCTGTTCTTTGTTTACAAGTAATCAGCTGTTCTTTGTTTACAAGTAATCAGCTGTTCTTTGTTTACAAGTAATCAGCTGTTCTTTGTTTACAAGTAATCAGCTGTTCTTTGTTTACAAGTAATCAGCTGTTCTTTGTTTACAAGTAATCAGCTGTTCTTTGTTTACAAGTAATCAGCTGTTCTTTGTTGACATTTAGTCAGCTGTTCTTTGTTTACAAGTAATCAGCTGTTCTATGTTGACATACAGTCAGCTATACTTCGCTATAAATCCATTAACTACACGAACGTCATTATGACTTCATGTCACACATTCACCACCAGTCAAGAATACTTGAAAACCTAAAATATTGATTTAAATCAACCTACAGTGTACATACGCTGAGAGACATACAATCTCCGAGTGTCCGTAACATGGGACTTTGTGTGTGCTTATGTGTGTGTGTGTGTGTGTGTGTGTGGGCACAAGGGGAAGTGCACAAATAGTGTACACAAGGCAGACTTGGTCCAGAACGGAAGCAGACAAAGGATTTACGAATATTCTGTTGCTCGTTATTAAGCAAACATTATCAACTGATGGCCTGTAGTTTCACTTCCTGCCAGGGTGAGAGTGTAGCCTTGTGTCAGGGAGTGTACCAGTCTGGTCAGTGGAGTGTAGCCTTGTGTCAGGGAGTGTACCAGTCTGGTGAGTGGAGTGTAGCCTTGTGTCAGGGAGTGTACCAGTCTGGTCAGTGGAGTGTAGCCTTGTGTCAGGGAGTGTACCAGTCTGGTCAGTGGTGTGTAGCCTTGTGTCAGGGAGTGTACCAGTCTGGTGAGTGGAGTGTAGCCTTGTGTCAGGGAGTGTACCAGTCTGGTCAGTGGAGTGTAGCCTTGTGTCAGGGAGTGTACCAGTCTGGTCAGTGGAGTGTAGCCTTGTGTCAGGGAGTGTACCAGTCTGGTCAGTGGAGTGTAGCCTTGTGTCAGGGAGTGTACCAGTCTGGTGAGTGGAGTGTAGCCTTGTGTCAGGGATGTACCAGTCTGGTCAGTGGAGTGTTAGCCTTGTGTCAGGGAGTAGTACCAGTCTGGTGAGTAGGAGTGTAGCCTTGTGTTCAGGGAGTGTACCAGTCTGGTCAGTGGAGTGTAGCCTTGTGTCAGGGAGTGTACCAGTTGGTCAGTGGTGGTTAGCCTTGTGTCAGGGAGTGTACCAGTCTGGTCAGTGTGTGTAGCCTTGTGTCAGGGAGTGTACCAGTCTGGTCAGTGGAGTGGTTCACGAGAGTGGTTCAGTAGAATGGTTCAGGAGAGTGGCTCAGTAGAGTGGTTCAGTAGAATGGTTGAGGAGAGTGGCTCAGTAGAGTGGTTCAGGAGAGTGGTTCAGTAGAGTGGTTCAGGAGAGTGGTTCAGTAGAGTGGTTCAGAAGAGTGGTTCAGTAGAGTGGTTCAGGAGAGTGGTTGAGTAGAGTGGTTCAGGAGAGTGGTTCAAGAGAGTGGTTCAGTAGAGTGGTTCAGGAGAGTGGTTCAAGAGAGTGGTTCAGTAGAGTGGTTAATGAGAGTAGTTCATTGCAGTGGTTCTGTAGAGAGGTTCAGTGTAGTGGTTCAGTATAGTGGTTCAGTATAGTGGTTCAGTATAGTGGTTCAGTGTAGTGGTTCAGTGTAGTGGTTCAGTATAATGGTTCAGTGTAGTGGTTCAGTATAGTGGTTCAGTGTAATGGTTGAGTGTAGTGGCTCAGTATAGTTGTCCAGTGTAATGGTTCAGTGTAGTGGTTCAGTGTAGTGGTTCAGTGTTGTGGTTCAGTGCAGTGGTTCAGTGCAGTGGTTCAGTGTAGTGGTTTAGTGTAGTGTCCAGTGCAGTGGTTCAGTGTAGTGGCTCAGTATAGTTGTCCAGTGTAATGGTTCAGTGTAGTGGTTCAGTGTAGTGGTTCAGTGTTGTGGTTCAGTGCAGTGGTTCAGTGCAGTGGTTCAGTGTAGTGGTTTAGTGTAGTGGTCCAGTGCAGTGGTTCAGTGTAGTGGTTCAATGTAGTGGTTCAGTGTAGTGGTTCAGTGTAGTGGTTCAGTGTAGTGGTTCAGTGTAGTGGTTCAGTGTAGTGGTTCAGTGCAGTGGTTCAGTGCAGTGGTTCAATGTAGTGGTTCAGTGCTATGGTTCAGTGTAGTGGTTCAGTGTAGTCGTTCAGTGTAGTGGTTCAGTGTTGTGGTTCAGTTTTGTGCTTTATTGTAGTGGTTTAGTGTAGTGGTTCAGTGTAGTGGTTCAGTGTTGTGGTTCAGTGTAGTGGTTCAGTGTAGTGGTTCAGTGTAGTAGTTCAGTGTTGTGGTTCAGTGTAGTGGCTCAGTGTAGTGGTTCAGTGCAGTGGTTCAGTGCAGTGGTTCAGTGTTGTGGTTCAGTGTAGCCGTTCAGTGTAGTCGCTCAGTGTAGTGGTTCAGTGTTGTGGTTCAGTGTTGTGGTTCAGTGTAGTGGTTTAGTGTAGTGGTTCAGTGTAGTGGTTCAGTGTAGTGGTTCAGTGTAGTAGTTCAGTGTTGTGGTTCAGTGTAGTGGTTCAGTGTAGTGGTTCAGTGTAGTGGTTCAGTGCAGTGGTTCAGTGCAGTGGTTCAGTGTTGTGGTTCAGTGTAGTGGTTCAGTGCAGTGGTTCAGTGTAGTGGTTCAGTGTAGTGGTTCAGTGTAGTGGTTCAGTGCAGTGGTTCAGTGCAGTGGTTCAGTGTAGTGGTTCAGTGTAGTGGTTCAGTGTTGTGGTTCAGTGTAGTGGTTCAGTGTAGTGGTTCAGTGTAGTGGTTCAGTGTAGTGGTTCAGTGTTGTGGTTCAGTGTAGTGGTTCAGTGTAGTGGTTCAGTGTAGTGGTTCAGTGTAGTGGTTCAGTGTAGTGGTTCAGTGTAGTGGTTCAGTGCAGTGGTTCAGTGTAGTGGTTCAGGGTAGTGGCTCAGTGTAGTGGTTCAGTGTAGTGGCTCAGTGTAGTGGTTCAGTGTAGTGGTTCAATGTAGTGGTTAAATGTAGTGGTTCAGTGTTTTGGTTCAGTGTAGTGGTTCAGTGTAGTGGTTCAGTGTAGTAGTTCAATGTAGTTAGAGGTATTGGGAAGATGGAGGGAATATTTTGAGGAATTGTTAAATGTTGATGAAGATAGGGAAGCTGTGATTTCGTGTATAGGGCAAGGAGGAACAACATCTTGTAGGAGTGAGGAAGAGCCAGTTGTGAGTGTGGGGGAAGTTCGTGAGGCACTAAGTAAAATGAAAGGGGGTAAGGCAGCTGGGATTGATGGGATAAAGATAGAAATGTTAAAAGCAGGTGGGGATGTAGTTTTGGAGGGGTTGGTGCAATTATTTAATAAATGTATGGAAGAGGGTAAGGTACCTAGGGATTGGCAGAGAGCATGCATAGTTCCTTTGTATAAAGGCAAAGGGGATAACAGAGAGTGCAAAAATTATAGGGGGATAAGTCTGTTGAGTATACCTGGTAAAGTTTATTGTAGTTATTATTGAAAGAATTAAGAGTAAGACGGGGAATAGGATAGCAGTTGAACAAGGAGGCTTTTTGAAAGGTAGGGGGTGTGTGGACCAGGTGTTTACAGTGAAACATATAGGTGAACAGTATTTAGATAAGGCTAAAGAGGTTTTTGTGGCATTTATGGATTTGGAAAAAGCATATGACAGGGTGGATAGGGGGGCAATGTGGCAGATGTTGCAGGTGTATGGTGTAGGAGGTAGGTTACTGAAAGCAGTGAAGAGTTTTTATGAGGATAGTGAGACTAAGTTTAGAGTATGTAAGAGAGTGAGATTATTTTCCAGTAAAAGTAGGCCTTAGACAAGGATGTGTGATGTCACCGTGGTTGTTTAATATATTTATAGATGGGGTTGTAAGAGAAGTGAATGCTAGGGTCTTGGCAAGAGATGTGGGGTTAAAAGATAAAGAATCAAACACAAAGTGGGAGTTGTCACAGTTGCTCTTTGCTGATGACACTGTGCTCTTGGGAGATTCTGAAGAGAAGTTGCAGAGATTGGTGGATGAATTTGGTAGGGTGTGCAAAAGAAGAAAATTAAAAGTGAATATAGGAAAGAGTAAGGTTATGAGGATAACAAAAATATTAGGTGATGAAAGATTGGATATCAGATTGGAGGAAGAGGTATGGAGGGGGTGAACGAAATTCAGATATTTGGGAGTGGACGTGTCAGGGGATGGGCCCTGTGAAAGATGGGGTGAATCATAAAAATTGAGGAGGGGAAAAGGGTGAGTGGTGCACTTAGGATCTGTGGAGAAAAAGAATTTTGTCCTTGGAGGCAAAGAGGGGAATATAATGAGAGTATAGTTTTACCAACGCTCTTTTATATGGGTGTGAAGCATGGGTGATGAATGTTGCGCGAGGAGAAGGCTGGAGGCAGTGGGAGATGTCATGTCTGAGAGCATGTGTGGTGTGAATATAATGCAGAGAATTTCGTAGTTTGGAAGTTAGGAGGAGGTGCGGGATTACCAAAACTGTTGTCTAGAGGGCTGAGGAAGGGTTTTGAGGTGGTTCGGACATGTTGAGAGAATGGAACAAAATAAAAAGATTTCGAGAGTGTATAAATCTGTAGTGGAGGGAAGGCGGGGGAGGGGCGGCCTAGGAAAGGTTGGAGGGAGGGGGTAAAGGAGGTTTTGTGTGCGAGGGGCGGGGACTTCCAGCAGGCATCGTGAGCGTGTTTGATAGGAGTGAATGGAGACAAATGGTTTTTAATACTTGACGTGCTGTTGGAGTGTGAGCAAAGTAACATTTATGAAGGGTTCAGGGAAACCGGCAGGCCGGACTTGAGTCCCGGAGATGGGAAGTACAGTGCCCGCACTCTGAGGAGGGGTGTTAATGTTGCAGTTTAAAAACTGTAGTGTAAAAGCACCCTTCTGGAGACAGTGATGGAGTGAATGATGGTGAAAATTTTTTTTTTCTGGCCACCCCGCCTTGGTGGGATGCTTCCGATGTGTTAATAAATAAATAAATAAATAAATATATATATATATTTAATATATATATATATATATTTATATATATTATATTTATATATATATATATATATATATATAAAATATACAGTGAAGATATACACCTACCGATGTGTATAGAATTGAAAATACACCTTCTGGAGTATATAGAAGAGAGAGAGAGAGGAAGCGAGGGTGCTCACTTCTGGTCTTATATAACACCCAGTCAACTACGGCACGTGTACAGTGAATACTTACGAACGTGTGCCCATGTGTAAAACTGAGTTGCTGTCACTTATTTGTGAAAAGGGGGGGGTGGAGTCACAGTCTCTGGTGTGCTAGTTTTGTATACTATGTTCTCAGGTGCCACTGGAAGCCCCACACACACACACGCGTCTCCTGCAGTACAAGAGGAGTGAAATCAAAAGGGTTCTTCCCGTTACTGAGAAGAACCTTCGGTTTACCTGGGTAGTTGAGTTTTCCCTGCCCGGTTACTGTCACACACACAACACACCACACACAACACACACACACACACACACACACACCACACAAACACTGGAGGTGTGTAAGACTGGAGTGTGCACAGAGTACATCATTTACAACCAGGGTGCTCCACACATATCCAACATCTCATGGTGCCTTAGTGCTGGTGCGATGGAAGGGAGACAGTCCCCTTCAGCTTGCACTGAGGGACAACCATCATTTACATCTCCACCAACCAGAGAGAGAGACAGAGAGAGAGGAGGGTATGGTGTGAACTCCACTGTAGCTTACCTTGTAACTAGAGTCAGCCTTGGTGGTCAGGGCCTCACCTAATTTAAGTTGATTACCACATTGTTAAGTTATGTTTTATGTATGGGTTTATAAACTGTAGCCAGAGTACTTGTCCTTGTTTCCCTTTCTCTCTTCTTTCTTTCTCTGTCTCTCTCTCTCTCTCTCTCTCTCTCCCCTCTTACACACACACACAACACAACACACCACACACACACACACACACATACACACACACACACACACACACACAAAAATACACACACACACACACACACACACACACACACACACACACACACACACACACACACACCACACACACACACACACACGAATCTACACATATTATGGCGTCTGAAAAATATTTTTGAAAATTTTGTAAATAACACTTCTGAGACCAAGGGGTACCAGTATGGGTCACAGTATGGGTAACAGTATGGATACAATAGGGTACACAGTAGGGGAAACCCCAGTATGGTACACAGTAGGGTACGCAGTATGGGTACACACAGGGGAAACAGAGGGGTACCAGTAGGGGGTACACATAAGGGTAACATAGGGGACACAGCGGGGACACCCCATGGTATTAAAATAAAAACTTCCAATCTTGTTTATTCTCTAAAAATTTTAAATTACTTTATTGATGCTGCCTGCTTAATTTTCTCCTTCACTGATTGACGGATAGTGTGCGGTGTGACGGATGAGTGTGACGGTGTAGGGATATTGCCTGGTGGACATGGTGTGACGGGTGTGAGGATGAGTTGAGGGTGTGCGGATCCGAGACATAATGCCGCAAAGGTGACGCATTCTAGATAAATACGAAAGGTTTGAAAAAGTTCCCATCTGGCAAGTTTACATTTAGTTTTCAAATCAGCTGATGTTGACAACCCCAAGGTACTTTTTGTCCAGCGGGTGCCTACAGTAGTAACATTCACATTACTTGTGTCCAGCGGGTGCCTGCAGTAGTAACTTTCACAGGTACTTTTCCCCCTGTCCTGACAGTAGAAAACATTCACGGGAAAATTGTAGCCAGCGGGGACCGCAGTATAACATTCACAGGTACTTGTATCCGCGGGAGCCTGAAGATTAACATTAAAGGGTACTTGACCCCACGGACCTGAATAAAACATTCACAGGTACTTGTAGCCCTGGTGCCTGACAGTAAACTTTCACGGGGTACTTGAGTCCACGGGAAACCTGACAATAACTTTCACAGGTCTTTAGTCCGCTGGTGCCTGACAGTGTAAATTACAGGACTTGTAGTCCAGGGGTGCCTGACTAGTAACTTTTCACATATTGTATCCACGGGTCCTGAATAGTAAATTCACAGGTACTGTAGTCCACGGTGCCTGCCCAGATAAAATTCACAGGTACTTTTAGTCCATTTGTCCCTAACCAAGTAACATTCACGGTACTTTAGTCCAGCTGGAGCCTGACATAGTAAACTTTCACAGTACTTGAGCACGGGACCCTGACGGTAGAAAAAATTTCACAGGATTTGAGCCCAGCGGGTGCCTGACAGAGTAAAATTCACGGGTACTTGTAGTCCACTGGAGCCTGACAGTAGAAATTCAAGGTATTTTATTCCACGGTGCCTACAGAAATAACATTCACAGTACTTTACCCCACGGGGAGCCTGACAGAGAAAAACATTCAGGGATTTGTAGCCCAGCTGGTGCCTGACAGTAGTAACATTCACGGTACTTGTGTCCCTGGAGCCTGACATAGTAACTTTCCGGTACTTTAGTCCACTGTGCCTGACAGTATAACATTCACAGGTACTTTTAGTCCACGGAGCCTGCATAGTAACATCACAGGTATTTGTAGTCCACTGGACCTGACAGTATAAACATTCACATACTTTAGCCCGCTGGTGCCTGACATGTAACTTTCACAGGTATTTGTACCCCACGGGACCTGACAGTATAACATTCACAGTACTTGTAGTCCAGCTGGTCCCGACATAGAAAACATTAAAGGGTACTTGTGCCCAAACGGGTGCCTGACATAGAACATTCACAGACTTGAAGTCCAGCTGGACCTGACAATAACATTCACATATTTTGAGTCCATTTTCCTGACAGTAGTAACATTCACAGGTATTTGAGCCCAGCGGGTGCCTGACAGAGTAACATTCACGGGTAAAATGTGTCCCGGGCCGACATAGAAACTCACGGGGTATTTTGTACCCACTGGTGCCTGACATATAACATTACGGGTACTTGTATCCATGTCCTGACAGTAGTAACATTCACAGTACTTTGTACCAGCGGGTGTCGACAGTATAAAATTTCACGGGTACTTGTACCCAGCGGTTCTGACATATAACATTCACATACTTGTATCCACGGGTCCTACAGTATAACATTCACAGTACTTGTAGTCCAGGGAGCCTGACAGTAGTCTTCACAGGTACTTGAAGTCCACTGGTCCTGACATAAAACATCACGGATTTAGCCGCGGGTCCTGACTATAACATTCACAGGTACTTGTATCCAGGCCTGACAAGAAACTTCACAGTACTTGTAGCCCAGCGGGTGCCTGACAGTATAACATTCACAGGTATTTGTATCCAGTGGAGCCTGACTATAAATTCACAGTATTTTGAGTCCAGCGGGTGCCACATAGTAAAATTCCAGGTACTTGAGCCCCGTTCCCACATATAACATTCACGGGTATTTAGCCCAGCTGGACCCTGACATATAACATTCACAGTATTGTATCCACTGGTGCCTGAAGTAGTAACACCCAGGTACTTTATCCACGGTCCCGACAGTAGAACATTCACAGGTCGTACCAGCGGGGTGTCAGAAGAAACATTCACGGGTCTTGTAGTCCACGGGTGCCTGCAGATAACATTCACGGGACTTTACCCCAGCTGGGACCTACATATAACATTCAAGGGTTCGTAGCCCAGCTGGACCCTCCCTTAGAAACTTCTTCAATACTTGTAGTCCAGTGGTGCCTACTTTTAAAACATTCACAGGTACTTTTTTAGTCCCGGGTGCCTGACAGTGTAACATTCACGGGTACTTTATCCAGCTGCCTCATATAACATTTCCGGGTACTTGTATCCAGCTGGTCCTACGAGTAACATTCACAGGTATTTGTACCACTGGACCCTGACAGTATAACTTTCACAGGCTTGTAGTCCACTGGGGCCTGCCAGTAAAAATTCACAATTTTAACCGCGGGGTGCCTGACATATACATTCACAGTACTTGATCCAGGGTCCCGACATAGTAACTTTCTCGGGTACTTGTAGTCCAGGGTCCACAGAAAAGTAAATTTCACGGGGTACTTGTAGTCCCGGACCTGACAGTATAACATCCAAAATACTTGATCCATGGGGCCTACATAGTAACATTCACGGGTACTTGTAGTCCACGGGTCCTGACTATAACATTACTTACTTGAGCCACGAGCTGACGTAGAAACATTCAGGGTACTTGTATCCACTACCTGACGTGTAACTTCCAGGACTTGTAGCCCAGCTTTTTCCCCTGACAGTAGTAACTTTCACGGGGTATTTGTACCCCACGGGTACCTGACAGTAGTAACTTTCACAGGTAGTATTCCAGTGGTGTCTGCAAGAAAATTCACGGTACTTGTACCACGGTGCCCAGTGAAAACATTCACGGTACTTTAGTCCAATGGTGCCTGCCCTAGAACATTCACAGTATTTGTAGTCCAGCTGGGCCGACAGTATAACATTCACAGTACTTTATCCAGCTTGCCTGACATATAACAATTCCGGTACTTTAGTCCACGGGTCCCTGACATATAACTTTCACAGGACTTGTACCCCACTGTGCCTGAAAGAAAATTCTTTCTTGTAGCCCTGGTTCTACAAGTAACATTCCGGGTTTTTATCCAAGGTGCCTGACAGATAACATTCACAGGACTTGTATCCACTGGTGTCGGGCAAGTAAATTCACAGGACTTGTACCCAGCTGGTGCCAACATATAACATTAAAGGGTACTTTATCCAGCTGGTCCCCTGACAGTAGTAACTTTCACGGTACTTGTAGTCCCCTGGTGTCTGACAAAACATTCACAGGTATTTATCCACGTGTCTGACATATAACATTCACGGGGTATTGTAGCCACTGACCTGACAGTAAAACTTTCACAGGTAATTTGTGCCCACGGAGCCTACAGTATAACATTCAAGGTACTTGATCCAGCTTTTCCTAAGATAACATTCAGGGGTACTTGTAGTCCGCTGGCCTGACTAGAAAACACACAAATACTTGTACCACCCGGGGCCTGACAGTGTAACATTCCGGTATTGTATCCAGCTGGTGCCTACATGGCAACATTCACAGGTACTTGTACCCCACGGTGCCTACATAGAAAACTTTTCACGGGTACTTGTATCCAGCTGGTCCTGACAGTAGTACTTTCACAACTTTAGTCCCTTTCCTACATAGAAACATTCACGGGTATTTGTAGTCCAGGTTTCTGACAGTAGTAAATCACTGGTATTGATCCAGCGGGTCCCTGACATAGTAACATTCACAGGAACTTGTATCCATGGTGCCTGCATAGAACATCACTGGTACTTTAGTCCACGGGTCCTGACAAGTAAAATTTCACTTACTTGTAGTCCAGGGCCTAAGTGCTTAAAACGGGTTGGGTCACTTTAGGAAAACAGTTGGGTCAGTTTCCAGTGTAAAACCAGTATGGTGCGGGGTCCCAATTTGGGACACAGTCGGTCAGTTGGGAAGTGACACAGTTGGTCCGGGGGTTTGATAAAACCGGTTTTCCCAGTTTAGAGTAACAAATTTTTTGGTCCGCGGGTTACAGAGTCCCGGGTACCCAGGGGGCAAAAAAAACCCAAAAAAAAAACTTAAATTTTTTTGGTCGCTTTTAGTACCCAAGATTTTGGGTGTTTTTTGTGCAAAAGTCTGGTGTCGTTGGGTGACGGGTCGCGTAGTTCTTTGTTAAAATCGGTTTTTAGCCCGATCAACGCCTGGGTTTTCATTTTTAGTGAAAAAGGTCTGGGTATTTATTTGTGAAAAATTTTGGGTCACTTGAGGTAAAAAATTGGGGTCAGTTTTAGTAGTTCAACAGTTGTGCCAGTTTGTAGTACACAGTTTTGGGTAGTCAGTGTGCCCAAGTCTTAAAGTCTTGTGTCCAAAGCTGGGTCGCAGAGTACAAAGGTCTGGGTCAGTTTTGTTGACAAGTTGGGGTCAGTCTTAGTAGTAAAAAACAGTCTGGGTCAGTTCTAATTTGTAAAACAGTTGGGTCGGGTTTAGTAGTACAAAGTTGGGGCATTTTCTTGTAGTAAAAACAGTCTGTGCAGTCTTTAGTATGACAACATTTTCCAGTCTTGTAGTCCAGCTGGTGCGCAGTAGTACAACAGTCTGGTGTCGTCTAGTAGTACAAGGTTGGTTAGTTGTAGTGACAAAGTCTGGTGTCAGTCTTAGTAGTACAACATTGGTGTCAGTCTGGTAGTACCAGTCTGGTGTCAGCTTAGTAGTACAAAGTCTGGGTGCGTCTTAGTAGTCAACAGTCTGGTTTGTGTTAGTAGTCAACAGTTCCTTGGGGCAGTCTTAGTAGTACAACGGGTTGGCGTCGTTTTAGTAGTACAAACAGTTTTGGTGTCAGTTTTGGGGACAAAGTCTTCAGTCTTGTGGACCAGTTGGTGTCAGTTTAAAAAGGGTTGGTGTCAGCTTGTTGCAGAGTCTCTCGTTTGTGGGCCAGGTTGGTGTCGGTCTTAGTGTGCAAGGTCTGGTGTCAAGTTTTTATGTACGAGTTGGCGTGTCTTAGTTTGAAAAAATGGGGCCCCGTAGTCTTAAGGACAAGAGTCTGGTGTCAGTCTTGGGAGTGACAAAGCTGGTGCGCTTAGTATTAAAAGGTCTGGTCAGTCTTAGTGTACAAAGTCTGGTGTCAGCTTGTGTGAAAAGAGTCTTTTCAGTCTTATAGTAAAGGCTGGTGTCGCTTAGTGGGGACAAAGTTGGGGCGGTTTAAGTGGGGACAAAGTTTGGTGTCAGTCTTAGTAGTAACAAAAGTTTGGTTTGTCGTTTTATAGTAAAATTGGCGTGTCTTGGGAAAGTGACAACGTCTGTGCCCATTTCTTAGTAGTCCCCGGGAGTCTGGTGTCGCAGTAGTACAAAGGTCTGGTGTCAGTTTTTAGTAGTCCCAAGGTCTGGTGTAGTTTTTTGCAAGAGTTGGTTCAGCCCCTTAGTAGTAAAACAGTCTGTGTCAGTCTTAGTGTACAAAGTTCTGGTTCAGTCTTAGTAGTACAAGGTTTTGTGTCGGGGTTTAGTAGTACAAGGTCTGGTGTCAGTCTTAGTAGTCCCAAAGGTCTGGTGCAGTTTTGTAGTGACAAGGTTTGGTGTCAGTCTAAGTAGTACAAAGTCTGTGTCAGTCCTTAGTAGTACCAAAGGTCTGGGTCGTTTTGTAGTAAACATTGGGTCGTTTAGTAGTGACAAGAGTTTCGTCTTGTGGGACGGGCGGGTGTCAGTCTTATTTTGTGCAGGGTTGGGTAGTCTTAGTATGAAGTAGGGTGTTTTAGTAGTACAAAGTCTGGGTCAGTTTAGTTGACAAAGTCTTCATCTTGTATCCAGCGGGTGCTGCAGTAGTACACACGGTGTGTCAGTCCTTAGTAAGTGAAACAGTCTGTTCATGGTCTTAGTAGGAACATACAGGTCTTGGTGTCAGTCCTGAAGTAGTGAAAACGGGTTTTGGTGGCGGGTGCTTAAAGTAGTGAACAACGGGTTTTGTGTCCGGGTCTGAAGTAGACAACGGGTCTGGTGCCCCTGTTTCTAAGTAGTAAAAACACTGGTTGTAGTCAGTGTTGACAAGAATCTTGGCGTAGCCCGGGGTTGTGACAGAGTTCATGGCGTCAGCTTGTAAGTGGAAACAAGAGTCTGTGTCAGTTTAGTAGTAACAAAGGGGTTTTGGCTTTCCAGTTCCTTAGTAGTCAACATCAGGTGTTGTTTAGTAGTGACAAGATTTGTCTCAGTCTTAGTGGGGACAACAGCTGGTCGCAGTTCTTTGTAGTGACAGAGTCTGGTAAAGTCTTGTAGTGCCAAGAGTCCTGGCGTCGTTTATAGTGCAAGAGTCTGGGTCAGTCTTAGAAGTGACAAAGTCTGGGTCAGTCTTAGTAGTGAAAACGGGCTGGTGTTCAGTCTTAGTAGTGACACAGTCTGGGTCAGTTTTAAAGTAGTGACAATTTCCCTGGCGTCAGTCCTGTATGACAAAGTCTGGGCCCAGTTTTTGTAGTGACAACGTCTGGTCAGTCTTAGTGTGACAAGTCGGGTTTCAGTCAGTAGTGACAACAGTCTGGCGTCAGTTTTAGTAGTGACAAAGTCTGGGTCGTCTTAGTAGTGACAACAGTCGGTGTCAGTTTTTGTAGTGAAAACACCTGGTGTCCGTTTTATAGTGAAACAGTCTGGTGTCAGTCTAGTATGAAAACCAGTCTGGTGTCGCTTAGTAGGACAAGGTCGGTGTCGTCTTAGTAGTGAAAAATTTGGTGTCGTCTTATTTGTGACAACGTTGGTGTCAGCTTAGTAGTGACAAGAGTTTTTGGTGTCATTCTTGTAGTGAAAAGGTCGGGTGTCGTTTTAGTAGTGAAAAACCCGTCTGGTGTCAGTCTTTAGCAGTGACAAGATCGGGCGTCGTTTAGTGTGACGAGTCTGGGTCAGTTTTTATAGTGACAACATTTTGGTGCCGTTTAGTAGTGAAAACAGTTGGTGTCATCTTAGTAGGACAACAGTCTGGTGTCAGTCTTAGTAGGGGCAACGTCTGGCGTCAGTCTTAGTAGTGACAACAGTCTGGTGTCAGTCTTAGTAGTGACAACAGTCTGGTGTCAGTCTTAGTAGTGACAAGAGTCTGGTGTCAGTCTTAGTAGTGACAACAGTCTGGTGTCAGTCTTAGTATTGACAACAGTCTGGTGTCATCTTAATAGTGCAACAGTTTGGTGTCAGTCTTAGTATGACAACGTCTGGTGCAGTCTTATTGACAACATTGGTGTCAGTCTTGTAGTGAAAACACTTGGTGTGTCTTAGTGTGACAACAGTCTGGTGTCAGTTTTAGTAGTGAAAAGTCGGGTGTCGCTATAGGACAAGGTCTGGTGTCAGTCTTAGTATGACAACGTTGGTGTCAGCTTGTGTACAACAGTTGGTGTCGTCTTAGTGTGAAAAGATTTGGTGTCGTTTTAGTAGTGAAAGAGTCGGGTGTCGTCTTGTAGGCAACAGTCGGGTGTCAGTCTTAGCAGTGAAAAGAGTTGGCGTCAGTTTAGTGGTGACAAGATTTGGCGTCAGTCTTATTTTGGGACAACAGTCTGGTGCAGTCTTATTGTGACAACATCGGGTGTCAGTCTTAGTAGTGAAACAGTCGGTGTCGTTTAGTAGTGAAAAAACATCTGGTGTCAGTCTTATGTGACAACAGTCTGGTGCAGTTTTAAATAGTGACAACAGCGGGTTTCAGTCTTAGTATGACAAAGTCTGGTGTCGTCTTAGTGTGACAAAGTCTGGTGTCAGTTTTAATATGACAACAGTCTGGTGTCAGTCTTAGTAGTGACAACGTCGGTGTCATTTTTGTAGTGACAAAGTCTGGTGCAGTCTTAGTGTGACAACATCTTGGTCAGTCTTGTAGTGACAACAGCTGGTGTCATTTAGTATGACAACATTGGTGTCGTCTTATAGTACAAGAGTCGGGTGTCATTTTGTAGTGAAACGTTGTGTCAGTCTTGTAGTGAAAAAGTTGGTGTCAGTCTTAGTAGTGAAAAAGGTTGGTGTCAGTTTAGTAGTGCAAGAGTCTGGTGTCAGTTTTAGTAGTGACAACAGTCTGGTGTCAGTCTTAGTAGTGACAAGAGTCTGGCGTCAGTCTTAGTAGTGACAAGAGTCTGGTGTCAGTCTTAGTAGTGACAAGAGTCTGGTGTCAGTCTTAGTAGTGACAACAGTCTGGTGTCAGTCTTAGTAGTGACAACAGTCTGGTGTCAGTCTTAGTAGTGACAACATTGTGTCAGTTTGTAGGACAACAGTCTGGTGTCAGTTTTTAGTATGAAAACAGTCTTGTCAGTTTTAGTTGACAACAGTCTGGTGTCAGTTTAGTAGGACAAGAGTCTGGCGCGCCCTTAGTAGTGAAAAACATTTGGGTGTAATCTTAGTAGTGAAAACACTGGTGTCAGTTTTGTAGTGACAACAGTCGGGTGTCATCAAGAGTGACAACAGTCTGGTGTCAGTCTTAGTAGTGACAACGTCGGTGTCAGTTTTATATGACAACAGTCACGTCAGTCTTAGTTGAAAACAGTTGTGTGAGTTTTTAATAGTGACAACAGTCTGGGTCTCTTATAGTGAAAACAGTCTGGTGTCAGTCTTAGTATGACAACGTTGGGTGTCATTCTTTGTACAACTTGGGTGTCAGTCTTAAGAGTGAAAACGTTGGTGTCAGTCTTAGTTGACAACACTCTGGTGTCAGTTTTAGTGTGACAACAGTTGGGTGCAGTCTAGTAGTGACAACAGTCTGGTGCAGTTAGTGTGACAACATTTGGGTGCAGTCTTAGAGTGACAACGTCGGGTGTCAGTTTAGTAGTGCAAAGTTGGGTGTCAGTCTTAGTAGGACAAGAGTCTGGGTCATTTTTGTATGACAACATCTGGTGCGTTTTAGTAGGGGACAACACTCGGTGTGTCTTAGTATGCAACAGTTGGGTCGTTTAGTAGTGACAACAGTCGGTGTCAGTCGGGGTGAAAAAAGTCTGGTGTCAGTCGTATGAAAAACAGTCTGGCTCAGTTTTAGTGTGAAAACATTTGGGGGTTTCGTTTTTGTAGTACAAAAATGGGCGCTTAGCAGTGACAACATTTGGGGTGTCATTTGAGTGACAAGAGCTGGTGTCAGTCTTAGTGGGGATAACAGTCGGGTGTCGTCTTAGCATGACAAAAATTGGTGTCAGTTTTTGTAGGGACAAGAGTTGGTGTCAGTTTAGTAGTGAAACAGTTTTTTTGTCAGTTTAGTAGGACAAGGGTTGGTGTCAGTCTTGTAGGCAAGAGTCTGGTTGTCGTTTTAGTAGTGACAACAGTTGGTGTCAGTCTTAGCAGTGACAAGAGTCTAGTTCAGTTTAGTTTACAAGAGTTGGTGCCCTTTAGTAGTGAAAACAGTCTGGTGTCTCTTATAGTGAAAAGAGTCATTGTCATTTTTTAGTAGTGACAAAGTCTGGGTCAATTTAGTAGTGACAAGAGTCTGTGCGTCTTAGTAGGACAAGAGTCTAGTGCATCTTGTAGTGACAAGAGTTGGTGTCATTTTTTGTAGTAAAAGCCTTTTTGTCAGTCTTAGTAGTGAAAACATTGGGTTAAATTTTCCACACAGAAAAAACTCACATAGAATACGCGGACTTAATACGTTTCCCCCCTCTCTTACCCTCCCTCTCTTTTGTCTCCCTTTTCCTCTCCCCCCTCCCTACTCCCCTTCCTTCCTCTCCTCCCCCCTCCTCCCTTCCTTCCTCTCCCCCCCTCCCTCACCCCCCTTCCCTTCCTCCCGGGGCCACGAGACAGGATAACACAATCAGCTGGCACTCCAATTTACAAAAGGGGATAACGACTCACATTCTCGGGAACTTGGGGAGGGGAGGGGAGGACGAGGGATTAGGGGGGAAGGAAGACAAGGGTTGGGGGAGGGGGGGAAAGTGTGGTAAAATGAAGCATTAAAGGGAGAAGAGAGAAAGAGTAAATGATAGGTAACATTGTGGAGGAGATTTTTAAGGGGAGGAAGAGAAGTAATATGTGGGGGAAAATGTATACTTAAGACGTGCAACCTTGACTTAGAAGTTTTTGTGTTTTACTGTTTCTTTACCACACTACTGTTCTGTTTCCCCACACTGTTTTCGTTACCATACCTGTTACTGTTACCCCTAACTGTTTCTGTTACCACACTACTGTTACTGTTACCATACTACTGTTACGTTACCACTACTCTGTTACCCTATACTGTTACCCTACTACGTAAAGTTACCACTACTATGTTACTGTTACCACTACTACTGTTACTGTTACCATATATGTTACTTTTACCATATACGTTACCCCCTACTACGTTTGTTCCCCTTCACTGTTACCATCTACTGTTCCATACTACGTTCTTACCCCCTACTACTTTACCACTATACTGTTATGTTATCACTACTAAATGTTACTGTTACACTACAAATGCTTGTTTTCACTTACGTTACTTTATCATATACTGTTACTGTTACCACTCTTTTTTATGTTTTCACTATACGTTTCTGTTATCAAACTACTTTACGTTACCACTACTCTGTTAATTTATCATACTCGTTACTGTTTCCATACTACTGTTACTGTTAATACTATG
Organism: Cherax quadricarinatus; assembly: GCF_026875155.1. Classification (NCBI taxonomy): domain Eukaryota; kingdom Metazoa; phylum Arthropoda; class Malacostraca; order Decapoda; family Parastacidae; genus Cherax; species Cherax quadricarinatus. The sequence goes on along the minus strand of NC_069453.1, from coordinate 35,258,626 downwards.
TTACCACTACATGTTACCATACACTGTTACCACTTAAATGTTACCACTATATTACCCTTTACGACCACTAACTGTTACCACCAAAATGTTACCACTATACTGTTTTCCCCTACTACTGTTACCATACTATTACCATTTTCGTTACCCTACACGTTACCACTACTACTTTACCCCTATTTTGTTACCACTACTACTGTTACCACACCTGTTACCCCTATTCTGTTTTCACTACTATGTTACCATATATGTTTCCATACTACGTTTCCACTACTATGTTCCATATTCTGTTTCCTACTACTGTTACCACTACATGCCACTATTTTCTGTTACTACTCTATTTCCACTACTCTGTTACCAAAAAATTACTGTTACCACTACTATGTTACCACTCTACTGTTACTACTATACGTTTCCACATACTGTTTTCACTACCCTTACCCCTCTCTTTTAAATATACGTTTCCATACTGTTAACTCTTCTGTTACCACTACTGTTACCCTACGTTACCCTTTCTACTGTTACCACACACTGTTACCCCTACTGTTACCAATAAATTTTTTACCCACTGTTACACCTACTGTTACCACTACTTCGTTACCACTATCTGTTACCATACTACGTTACCACTACTACTTTTACTACTACTACTGTTACCCCTACTACTGTTACCACTACTATGTTACTACTTATGTTACCATACTACTGTTCCACTTGTTACCACTACTATGTTACCATACTCTTATTCTACTCTACTGTTACCATAATACTGACCATACTACTGTTACCCCCTACTGTTCCACTACTACGTTTCCACTATACGTTAAAACTATATGTTAAACCCCTACTACGTTACCACATACGTTACCACTACACTGTTCCATACTGTTACCACTACTACTGTTACCATCTTTCTGTTACCACTACTACTGTTACCACTCTGTTACCACTAAACCCGTTCCACTACCTTTTTTACTACTACTACTTTACCAAACTGTTACCAATATCTGTTCACTACGTTACCCACTCTACTGTTACCAATACTACGTTACCACTACGTTACCAAACTACTGTTACCCCTACTATTTCCCTACTGTTCCCACTACTGTTCCACATACTGTTACCACTACTACTGTTCCATACCTGTTTTCCATACTCTGTTACCCCTACATTACCATATGTTACCCTAAAACTGTTGCCACTGCTACTGTTACCCCCACTATGTTACCCCTATCTTTACCACTATATTACCACTACTGTTACCATATAATGTAACCCCATATGTTACCACTATATGTTACCACTATAAAGTACCAAGAATTTTCCCCTATGTTCCACACTAATTTACCCCTATCTGTTACCACATAGTTAACTACTACTGTTACCCCACTACGTTTCCCCTACTACTGTTTCCCCTACTACTGTTACCACTATATTACCACTATGTTATCACTATACTGTTACCCTACTATGTTACACTACTACTGTTACTACACTACTGTTACCACTACTAGTTACCATACTACTGTTTCCCCTACTACTGTTACCATGTACTGTTTTTCATCTATTTCCACTATGTTACCACTACTACTGTTCCACTTACTGTTACCACTACTACTGTTACCACTACACTGTTACACTACCCCCTATACCACTACTATGTTACCACGACTTAATGTTACCCAAAAACTGTTTCCATACGTTTTGTTACCCCTACACTGTTACCACTACTGTTACCACTACTTTTCCATACTATGTTACCCTAATGTTACCCTATTGTTGCCACAATACTTTTCCCCTACTACGTTTTCCCGCTGTGTTCCACATATTTCCACTCTGTTACCAAAACTACGTTACCCCACTACTGTTACCACACTACGTTACCCCACTACTGTTACCCCTACTACTTTACATAAGTTACCACTACTGTTTTGTTACCACATTGTTCTGTTACCAATACTACTGTTATCATTACTGTTACCACTACTATGTTACTATACTTTACTGTTACCCCCTACGTTCCACTAAAACTTTACCATATTGTTACCACTACTGTTCTGTTACCCCACTCTGCTACCCCTATGTTTTTGTTACCACTATACTGTTACCACTACACGTACCACATACTTTTACTATTACTGTTATCACACTGTTTCTTTAAAATGTTACCAAAACTGTTTAAAAATCTGTTTCACTACTCTTCCATACTACCGTTACCACACTTTACCCCTTATGTTGGCCCCTACTACTGTTTTACTACTCTACCCCTGCTATGTTACCATACTGTTACCACTCGTTCTATGACTGTTACAACTACTGTTACTACTACCCTTACCCCTACTGTTTAAAAAACTACTGTTACCATCACTGTTCCAAAATACTGTTCTACACTACTACTATTTCTACCCCACGTTGCCATTTTTACACCACCACACTGTTACCCCTTTCTACTCCCCCTTACCCTTTCCACCACTATACCCCCCTGTCACAATCACTACCCCCACTCCACCATCATACCACCACACACACACACACACACAGATATAATATATTAATATAAATTTTTAAATATTATATATATTATATATATATATATATAATTATATAATATATATTTTTTATTATATAATATAAATATATAATATTTTATTAATTATAAATATATAATATATATTAATAATATATATATAATATAATATATATATATATATATAAAATATAATAAATATATAAAAATATATAAAATAATATTTATATATTATATATATATATATTATATATATAAATATATATTCGGCTGGTGTGGGAAACTCAACTTAAATCCTCCAGGCTGACGGTTTTCCTGACCTTTTTTAAAGTTAAAAAAAGATGTTTGATTGTGAACTGTTATACCACTTTTGGTTGATTGTGACCTGTGTTTAACCACTGTAGTGTTGACTGTGACACTGTGTATACCATGTGTGTCGAGGCACTGTGTATACCACTGGTGTTGCTGTGACACTTGTTACCACTGTGTGTTGGTTTGGACACTGTGTAAACATGTAGTGTCTGATTGTGACCTGTGTATACCACTGTAGGTCTGATTGTACCTGTGTATACCACTGAAATGTCGACGTGACACGTGTTTTTACCACTGTAGTGTCTGACTGTGCACTGGTATACCCCCGTAGTGTCGGGCTGTGACACTTGATACACTGTAGTGTTGACGTGACACTGTGTTACCACGTAGTGTCTGATTGTGACACTGTGTATACCACTGTGGTCTGAAATTTTTGACATGTGATACCCAGTTTTGATTGTGACACTGTGTATACCACTGTAGTGTCTGATTGTACACTGGTAACCCTGTAGTGTCTGATTGTACACTGTGATCCACTGTAGTGTTTATTGTGAACGTGTTTTCCACAGTAGTGTCTGTTGTGACACTGTGTAACCACTGTAGGTCTGATTGTGAACTTTGTATACCACATTTTGTCTGGTTGTGACACGGTATACCCAGTGGTGTCGTTGTGAACTGTGATCCACAGTAGTTTGATTGTGACACTGTGTTACCCCGTAGTTGGGCGATTGTGACACGTGATACCACATAGTGTTACATTGTGACATGTGTATACCACTGTGTGTCTGTTGTGACCTTGGGATACCACGTAGTGTTTCATTTGACACTGTGTATACCACAGTAGTGTTACATTTTTGACATTTTAACCACGTAGTGTCTGATTTGCCTGTGTAACCACTGTAGTGCTGATTTTTCACTGTGATACCATGTAGGTTGATTTGACACTGTTTACCCTGTAGTGTCGATTGTGACACTGTTTTATACCCCTGTAGTTTGACGTGAACCCCGTTAACCCGTGTGTCGTTGTGCACTGTGTATCCAGTAGTGTCCGATTGTGACACTGTGTATACCCCCTGTAGTGTCTGACTGTGACACTGTGTTACCCCCATTGTTTCTTGTGACACTGTTATACCCCAGTAGTGTTTCTTGTGACACTGTGATACCACGTAGTGTTACATTGGACACGGATACCACAGTAGTGTTACATTGTGACCGTGTATACCACTGTAGTGTTGATTGTGACACTTGTATACCAGTAGTGTTGATTGTGACATGTTATACCACAGTAGTTTTTACATTGTGACACTGTGATAACCGTAGTGTCGTTTTTACACTGTGTATACCCCGTAGTGTTGACTGTACACTGTGTATACCACAGTTGTTACATTGTGACATGGTATACCACAGTAGTGTTTTCATGTGACACGTGTATACCACAGTAGTTTACATGGACACGTGATCCCCATTGGGGTTTCATTGTGACACTGTTAACCAACTGTGTATACCACAGTAGTGTTGATTTTTACAACTGTGTATACCACTGTAGTATCTGACTGTGACACTGTGTATACCACTGTAGTGTCTGATTGTGACACTGTGTATACCACAGTAGTGTCTGACTGTGACACTGTGTATACCACAGTAGTGTCTGACTGTGACACTGTGTATACCACTGTAGTGTCTGATTGTGACACTGTGTATACCACTGTAGTGTCTGACTGTGACACTGTGTATACCACTGTAGTGTCTGATTGTGACACTGTGTATACCACTGTAGTGTCTGATTGTGACACTGTGTATACCACAGTAGTGTCTGATTGTGACACTGTGTATACCACTGTAGTGTCTGACTGTGACACTGTGTATACCACTGTAGTGTCTGATTGTGACACTGTGTATACCACTGTAGTGTCTGACTGTGACACTGTGTATACCACTGTAGTGTCTGATGTGACACTGTGTATACCACTGTAGTGTCTGATTTTTGACACTGTGTATACCACAGTAGTGTTACTGTGACACTGTTTTATACCACTGTAGTGTCTGACTGTGACACTGTGTATACCACTGTAGTGTCTGACTGTGACACTGTGTATACCACAGTAGTGTTACATTGTGACACTGTGTATACCACAGTAGTGTCTGATTGTGACACTGTGTATACCACTGTAGTGTCTGATTGTGACACTGTGTATACCACAGTAGTGTTACATTGTGACACTGTGTATACCACAGTAGTGTTACATTGTGACACTGTGTATACCACTGTAGTGTCTGATTGTGACACTGTGTATACCACTGTAGTGTCTACTTGTGACATGTGTATACCCAGTAGTGTTACATTGTGACACTGTGTATACCACAGTAGTGTTACATTGTGACACTGTGTATACCACTGTAGTGTTACATTGTGACACTGTGTATACCACAGTAGTGTTACACTGTGACACTGTGTATACCACAGTAGTGTTACATTGTGACACTGTGTATACCACAGTAGTGTTACACTGTGACACTGTGTATACCACAGTAGTGTTACATTGTGACACTGTGTATACCACAGTATGTTACATGTGACACTGTGTATACCACAGTAGTGTTACATTGTGACACTGTGTATACCACTGTAGTGTCTGATTGTGACACTGTGTATACCACTGTAGTGTTACATTGTGACACTGTGTATACCACAGTAGTTT
>NC_069453.1:35232293-35252591 GCF_026875155.1 Cherax quadricarinatus | reverse complement strand
GGGGTAGAGCCAGAAACGAATATGCAACAGATAAGAAGGGAGGCCCAACGACAATATGAAAACGACATAGCAGCGATAGCCAAATCCGACCTGAAACTGTTATACAGCCACATCAGGAGGAAAAAAAACAGTCAAGGACCAGGTAATCAGGCAAAGGGAAAAGGAAGGAGGAGAGACAACAAGAAATACCGTGAAGTATGTGAGGAACTCAACAAGAGATTTAAAGAAGTGTTTCAGAGGAGACAGAAGGGGCTCCAGAAAGACGGAAAAGGTGGGGCACACCACCAAATGCTGGGACACAGTGCACACAACCGAGGAAGAAGTAAAGGGAGGCTTCTGAGTGAGCTAGATACCTCAAAAGGCAATGGGCCAGATAAATCTCCCCATGGGTCCTGAGAGAGGGAGCAGAGGCAGTATGTGTCCCCCTAACAACAATATTCAATAATCTATCGAAACAGGAGATTGCCTGAGGCATGGAAGACACCCAAATGTAGCCCCAATCTTTAAAAAAGGAGACAGACTTGAAGCACTAAACTACAGACCAGTGTCACTGAATGTTAGTATGCAAAATCATGGAGAAGATTATAAGGAGAAGAGTGGTGGAACACCTAGGAAGGAATGATCCCCATCAACAGCAGCCAACATTGTTTCAGGGACGGGAAATCTGTGTCACAAACCTACTGGAGTTCTATGACATGGTAACAGGCAGTAAGACAAGAGAGAGATGGGTGGGTGGATTGCATATGTTTGGGAAACTGCAAGAAGGCGTTTGAACACGTTCCACACAAGAGATTAGTACAAAAACTGGAGGACCAAGCAGGGATAACAGGGAAGGCACTAAAATGGACCAGGGAATACTTCTCAGGAAGACAGCAGCGAGTCATGGTACGTGGCGGGGTTTGTCAGAGTGGGCACCTGTACCAGCGGGGTCCCACGGGGTCAGTCCTAGAACCAGTGCTGTTTCTGGTATTTGTGAACGACATGAAAGAAGGAATAGAATCTGAGGTGTCCCTGTTTGCAAATGACGCAGAGTTGATGAAAAGAATTCATTCGATCGAAGACCAGGCAGAAACTACAAAGGGATCTGGACAGGCTGCAGACCTGGTCCAGAAAATTGGCTCCTGGAGTTCAGTCCCACCTTGTGCAAAGTCATGAAGTTTGGGGAAGGGCAAAGAAGACTGCAGACGGAGTACAGTCTAGGGGGCCAGAGACTACAAACCTCACTCAAGGAAAAAGATCTTGGGTGATATAACACCAGGCACATCTCCTGAAGCGCACATCAACAAAATATCGGCTGCAGCATATGGGCGCCTAGCAAACCTCAGAACAGCATTCCGATCGCTCAGGACCCTTTACACCGTGTACATTAGGCCCATTTTTGGAGTATGTGGCACCAGTCTGGAACCCACACCTAGCCAAGCACACAGAGAAACTAGAGAAAGTGCAAAGGTTTGCAACAAGACTAGTCCCAGAGCTAAGAGGTATGTCCTACGAGGAGGGGTTTAAAGGGAAAAATCAACCTGTCGACACGGGAGGACAGGAGAGATAGGGGGGACATGATAACGACATACAAAATATGAGAGGAATTGACAAGGTGGACAAAGACAGGATGTTCCAGAGACTGGACACAGTAAAAAGGGGACACAGTTAGAAGTTGAAGACACAGATGAATCACAGGGATGTTAGGAAGTATTTCTTCAGTTACAGATAGTCAGTAAGTGGAATAGTTTGGGAAGCGATGTAGTGAGGCAGGGTCCATACATAGCTTTAAGCAGAGGTTTTGATAAAGCCAGGGGTTTAGGGAGAGTGACCTAGTACGACAGTGAAGAGGCGGGGGCCCGGAGCTCGGACTCGACCCCTGCAGCCTCAACAGGTGGGGTAACACACACACACACACACCACACACACACACCCCACACACACACACACCACACACAACACACACACACAACAGTAGAGACCACCGACTGCGCGAGTCACGCCTTCCGTGCTCCGCGAATTAAGTGTTTTTGAGGGCTACCCAAGTGTTCTGCAATTGTTGCAAAGTGTGTTAGGGTAGTGAACAATCTAGAAGCGATTTACAATCTGCCCTGAGCCACAAAAGTGTGGGGAGAGCCACAATTTTGTAAGTGATCTGAAAGTAAAAACCCTGGGTGGTGCAGACAGGCGGGCCAGGCTTGTGTGGATGGTAAGGCGACGTTTTCACGTGTCACCCAAGAAAGCTAATAAAGTTGAAACAATCGTGTCTCCAGTGAGAGAAATACAGTGAATAGGGTACATTATTAACGAGAAGAAATTTGAGGTGGATCTACGCCAGAAACGTCACATCGAGCTGGACAATCTACAGGCTGCTACAGCTGCATTGCAAGTACGTACTCACCAAAGAGTGGTTGTGAGGGTGTGGGGTTACAAGTTCCAATTAACCCCCAAGCTGATTGTGAATGGCCTCTCATAGCACGATAAAAATAGGCACTCAAGTAAATTTAATAAGGAATAGCAATTGGTAATTCAATGAACAAGGCGAGTACTTACTATAAGCTAGGTGGCAGGACAAACTTTTTAAGGGCAACATTGTAAGTAGGTGCAGGTCAAGTCCCAGGGGGGGGGGGTCAGGTCACAAGAAGTTGCGGGTTTGGGCAAGGACCACTGAGACTCCACAATGCTGCACAAGATCTACCTACCTCACACACACACACACAACACACACACTCCCACACACACACACACAGCACACACACACACACACACACACACACAAGACAACACACACATTCACACACACACACCACACACACAACACACACCACACACCCACACTCACACACACCCCCTCACACACACACACAACACACACACACAAACTCACACAACACAGACACACATACACCCACCTCACAAACACCCACACACACATGCACCCACTCAACACACTACCACCCACACTCACACACACACAAACACACACACACACACACCACACACACACATCACACACATCACACACACAACACACAAACCAAGGGACAGGAGGAGGAATCCCTGCAAAAGAAAAGATTGGGCAGCAGAGCTCATAAAAAGGGAAACATTAATGAGGAAAAGAAACAGAAGAACTTACATGAGAATGGAAGAGAGGGAAAATAAGGAAAAAGCAGGAAGTGGAGGGGTGCACGTCAAAGCAGCTAAGGCCAGATACAGATTTAGGAAGAGGAACTGAAAATCTAAACAGCCTAAAAAACAAAAGAACATTTTGGGATGACAACAGAGACAGCTACCTCAGTCACAAATAAATAAGGGACTGTAGGAAAGAAGAGCAAAACGCAATCTAAGAAGCTCTATCAGTGAAGAACTGTGTAGTAAAATGAAAGAGCTATAAATGTTGGGGCCCAAAACAGACCACAGCAGAGCCCAGGGAAAGCCGAGAAGGGAAAATGACAGCCACTGAGCCCAATGTACATTAGCTAGTGAAACTGAAGAAAGAAAGCTGCAATGGAGGAAATCAAATTGAATGAAGGGGATACACAGGATATGCAGTGGAAATGAAAGGGTGCGGTCCAGTCTTTGTGAAGGGCTCCAGGAAGGTTGAAGGGGAAACATAGAAGCAAGAAAACAAGGGAAAAAAAAAACAATGAAAGCATCATGGAAGCAATAGGAGAAGACTACAATGACCCAGCTGAAAATTTTCGGAGAATAGGGGGTTTGTAAAAAAAAGAACCCGGCAAGTGAAATGACCTCAAGGCAGAATGACATAGGAACAGGATCCTGCAGGCGAAGTCACATTAAGGGACAGATCCGCATACAGGAGGATATCTCGACTGCGCAGACACAAGAAGAAGGCAAAACTGTGAAGATGGTACAAAGGCGAAAGGAGGAAAGAGAGGGGATGGAGAGACAGACAGGAGACCCAGACACAGAAGAAGAAATACAGCCTCCTCACAACTCTTTAGAAGCCCCCAACCAGTCAACCCCAGTGAACCAAACACACTAACACCAAAAACACCCATGCCACAATCCAATGCCCCCAAACCCAACTGCATTACAAACACTCCACCCCCACAGCAACCACCCATAGTTCCTTACCAAGTCTCCCACTTCCCCAACCCAATACACCTCCCAGACCACAGTCCTTAAGAAAGAAGTTGACGGTTGTGTTAGACAAAATGCGATGGAATGCAAATAAGTATGAGGAGTGGCACGAAAGAATCAAGAGATATCCCAGAATAAAGCACTCAAAGAAACAAAACTCACCAGAATAATAACAGATTCAATCTTACCATCCGGATATCAAGTCCTCAGGAAAGACAGACAGGAGGAGAGGTGGAGAGGAGTTGCACTGCTCATTAAACAAACCAGTGGGTTTTGAGAAAATGGAAGGAATGATGGCACGGCAAAGGGAACTACTTAGTAGGAACAACCAGTCTGATGACATAAGGTGATAATTGTAGTAATGTACAACCCACCAAAAAAACTACAGGAGGCCAAGAGAAGAATACGATGAAGAACAAGAGTAATGGTCGTCACACACTAAGCCGAGGTGGCCAGGAGAGCCCATGAGGGTAGCAAAGTTACTAGATATGGGTGAGATTCAATCACAAGGAATTGACTGGGAAAACCATGGAGCCCCATGGGGGTCCCCAACACCAGGGAGAGCTAGATGATGGATGTGGTACTGGAAACCCATGCATCAACATGTTTAAGACACTACCAGAGAGAGAGGAGAGGATGAATCCAGCAAGACTGGACCTTGTCATTCACCTTGAGTAAGTTCTGACATCGAGGATATCAAGAGTAAAGACCCCTAGGGAGCTTGTGATCAAGTGGTTTGTTGTTCGACCTAGCATAGTTGAGCTCCAAGTGGAAGAGTGCCCAACCTCCGCCCACCCCAGCAGTGTGAGGAGACGTGCCCATACCTCTGCCCACCCCCCCAGGGAAGGGACGTGCCCGCCTCCGCCCCCCCCCAGCAGGTGTAAGGGAGTGCCCATACCCCTCACCCCACGGTGTAAGGGGATTTGCCCATACCTCTTGCCCCTTGGGAAAAAAACCCAAATTCCAAAAATTGGGGGGGGAAGGGGAAAAAAAAGAAAATAAATTTAGATGGAAAACTGCAACCCCTCAAAAAAAAGATTGGGGGGGTTCCCCGATCCGGGCACCAAAAAGAAACGCCCCGGGGGATGGCAAACCTACCCTGGCCCCCCCAGGTTTGTTAGCCGTAAATTACGCAGGTAGGGTTGCGGTTTTAAACCCCCCCAAAAAATTAAAAAAAAGGGCAAAAATTTGCCCGCACCGGGAGGGGTTGTTAAGGAAAAGGTTTAGGAAAAACCGCGCAGGGGACAGGGGGGTCCGGGGAAAATTCGAAATTAAAACTAATGCGGTGGGGGGACGGGTTTTCAGGGGAACGACAAAGGGGGGCCAATTTTAAACCCCTGAAAAAAGGGGGAGGAAAGTTTTTACAAATTTTCCTTCACCAAATTAAAACAGCAGTATGTTACTGTATACACTATGCACAGTGATAGGTATTAGTGCCCACTACACGGTAATCAAGGCATGAATAGAAGCCACTAGGAGCAGACCGTGCTTCAAACAGCTCTAGGAATGGAATGACAAGGGCAGACAGGAGAGTGGTACTCACATAACCTCTGCGATTGCAAACCCATCTTTTTATTGCTGAAACTGCGTACTAGTTGAACGACGGGGCCCCATCGTCAACTCTCAGTCACCTGGTTCGCTTGAGAGTGGGTACATGCGCCGAATAAAGGTTACCTACTCTTTGCATGCCACACCTTGCCTTCTCCACTCAAGCAGGTGATTCTGTGAGGAGACTTGCCTATGCCTGTCACCCATCCAGCAGGTTGTGAGGAGACTTGCATGCCTGTCACACACTCCAGCAGGTGTATCAGGTGTAGGAGACTTGCCCATGCTGTCACCCACTCCTCCAGCAGATATTAAGGAGACTTGCCATGCCTGTTCACCCACATCGTCCCAGCAGTGTGAGGAGAACTTGCCCATGCCTGTCACCATCTCCAGCAGGTGTAAGGAGACTTGCCCATGCCTGTCACCCACTCCAGCAGGTGTAAGGAGACTTGCCCATGCCTGTCACCCACTCCAGCAGGTGTGAGGAGACTTGCCCATGCCTGTCACCCACTCCAGCAGGTGTGAGGAGACTTGCCCATGCCTGTCAACCCCACTCCAGCAGTGTTAGAGACTTAACCCATGCCTTCACCCACCCAGCAATGGTTGTAAAGTGTCTTCCCTATAGATCTCGCCCTCTAGGGTTATTATCCGAGCTACTGTTCACCTCGATGTATTTTCGCTTCTAAGAGAAAGAGACGTAAGTAACCGAGTTCCGGAGAAAGTGGCGTAAGTCAGTAGTGTTGTAGGAGAAAGTGGCGTAAGTGGTACACTTCATATCATCCAGACACAGCTCATCCAGCAGTATAAGAGATACATGAAGAGACTTGAACGATTCCAGAACTAAAACTCTTTAATTTCCAGGTTTATGTTTAAACACTCTTTAAATACACTTAAACCTAATTTACAGTACAGAAAACAACCTTCAATAGAGTAACTTGAAACGTTATAAAACTGACGCTGGGAGACTCGTAGGAATAACAGTGATGTAAAGTGAGGACAATTTGTTGCAAGTGACATCTTACCGGCTAACTAGTTTGTTATATGTGTGGCAAACTGCAAGCTGCTGTCATCGAGCAACTTGTCAATCTCCGGTTTGCTTAAAACCATCCTGAATTCTATATGCCATCCTGCAATCAGTCTGTCATCCTATCAGCTGTCAACTATTCCGAAGGCTGTCTACCACCCAGCAGGCTATCTAACATCCAGCAGGGTGTCTAGCATCCAGCAGACTATCGACCATCCTGCAGTCTGCCTACAATCCTGCAGGTGTCTACCATCCTGCAAGCTTGCCTACTGTCTACAGCCTATCATCCTGCAGACTTCCCACTATCCTGCTTGGCTATCTACCAACCTGCAGGCTGACGACCACCTGCAGGCTGTTGTGCCACCAACAGAGCTGTCGATCATCCTTCAGGCTGTCCTATACCATTCTGCAGGCTAATCAATCTGCAGGCTGTCTCCGTCCCGAACAGGCTATCTATCCTGTACACTGCACCATCCTGCAGGCTGTCTACTGTCTACAGCCTATCATCCGCAGACTGTCCACAACCTGCGGCTACTACTCAACCTGCAGGCTGCTCCCAACCTGCAGGCTGTGTGCCATCCAACAGGCTGCGATATCCTTCAGTTGTCTACCATTCTGCAGGCTATCATTCTGCAGGCTGTCTAACCGTCCAACAGCTACTATCCTGTATACTGTCTACCATCCTGCAGGCTACATCCTGCAGAGCTTCTACCGTCCAACAGGCTATCTATCATCCTGCAGACTGTCTACCGTCCAACAGGCTATTATCCTGCAGGCTGCCTACAATCCTGCAGGCTATCTATTATCTTGCAGGCTGTCTACCATCCTGCAGGCTATCATCCTGTAGGGCTGTTCCTACCGGTTCCAACACCTGCGGTCTACCAAACTGCAGGCTTTATTATCCAGCAGGCTGTCTACCATCCCTGAAGACTATCATTCTGCAGGCTGTCTACTGTCCAACAGGCTATCATTCTGCAGGCTGTCTACCATCCTGCACGCTATCATCCTGCAGGCTGTCTACCATCCTGCAGGGTATCTATCATCCTGCAGGCTCTCTGCCATCCTGCAGGATATCCTGCAGACTGTCTACCGTCCAACAGGCTTTTATCCTGCAGGCTGCCTACAATCCTGCAGGCTATCTATTATCCTGCAGGCTGTCTACCATCCTGCAGGCTGTCATCCTGTAGGCTGTCTACCGTCCAACAGCCTGCTGTCTACCAAACTGCAGGCTTTATATCATCCAGCAGGCTACCATCCTGCAGACTATCATTCTGCAGGCTGTCTACTGTCCAACAGGCTATCATTCTGCAGGCTGTCTACCATCCTGCATGCTATCATCCTGCAGGCTGTCTACCATGCTGCAGAATATCTATCATCCTGCAGGCCGTCTACCGTCCAACAGGCTATCATCCTGCAGGCTGCCTACCATTCTGCAGGCTATCATCCTGCAGGCTGTCTACCATCCTGTAGGCTATCATCCTACAGGCTGTCTACCGTCCAACAGGCTATCATCCTGCAGGCTGTCTACCATCCTGCAGGCTATCTATCATCCTGCGGGCTGTCTACCATCCTGCAAGCCATCTATCTTGCTGCAGGCTATCTACCATCCTGCAGGGTAATCTATCATCCCTTGCAGTGCTGTCCTGCCATCCTGCAGGCTATCTATCATCCTGCCGGGCTGTCTACCCTCCTGCAAGCCATCTATCTTGCTGCAGGCTATCTACCATCCTGCAGGCTATCTATCATCCTGCAGGCTGTCTACCATCTTGCAGGCTATCTATCATCCTGCAGGCTGTTTACCATCCTGCAGGCTATCATCCTGCAGGCTGTCTACCGTCCAACAGGCTATCATGCTGCAGGCTGTCTACCATCCTGCAGGCTATCTATCATCCTGCTGGCTGTCTACCGTCCAACAGGCTATCATCCTGCAGGCTGTCTACCGTCCAACAAGCTATCATCCTGCAGGCTGCCTACCATCCTGCAGGCTGTCTACCGTCCAACAGCTATCCTGCAGGCTGTCTACACCTCACTATCATCCTGCAGGCTGGTATACCATCCGCGGCTACATCCTGCAGCTGTCCCTAACCGACCAACAGGCTATCATCCCTGCATGCTGTCTACCGTCCTGCAGGCTATCTATCATCCTGCAGGCTGTCTACCATCCTCCCGGCTATACACATTCTACAAATAGAAACAAGCTTCGCTTATTGAAGAAATATTGATTTGTTCTCCGTCTAAGTTGCTGTCTAGTACCCTGCTTCTGTACCCCGTCAACCTGCTTCTGTACCCCGTCAACTTGACACTACTTGAGGAGGGATGACAATATTCTTCTAAGTTCCTTCTCGATAATATGCCAATGAGAATGTTGTTTGAATACCGGAAAATATTCTTTTTTTTTCTTTCCCGCTTAATTCCTTCAGGGTTTTCTAGGAGCATCTCATGTTTACAGTTGTTGGGGTCAACCTTGTTTACAGTTGTTGGATCCACTTTGTTAGAGTTGTTATTAACTTGTTTCATTTGTTATGACAACATGTTTACAGTGTTGGAAACTTGTTAAAGTTGTTGGATCAAACTTGTTACAGTTTGATGGATTAAACAACATTTACATTTGTTTTTGAGAACATGTTACAGTATGTTGGAACTTGTTAAAGTTGTTGGATCAACTTGATTTACAGTTGTTGGCTCACACCTTGTTGCAGTTCATGGAACAACAATGTTACAGTTGTTGGAACAACTTGTTTACAGTTGTTGTAACAACTTGTTATAGTTGTTTGATCAGCTTGTTACAGTTGATGGAACAACTTGTTACAGTTGTTGGAACAACTTGTTATAGTTGTTGGAACACCTTGTTATAGTTGTTGGATCAAACATGGTACAGTTGATGGAACAACATGTTACAGTTGTTGAACCAACATGTTACAGCGTTGTGGAACAACTTGTTACAGTTGTTGGATCAACTTGTTACAGTTGTTGGAACAACTTGTTACAGTTGTTGGAACAACTTGTTACAGTTGTTGGAACAACTTGTTACAGTTGTTGGGTTCAACTTACTTGTTTCAGTTGTTTGAACAACTTGTTACAGTTGTTGAATCAACTTGTTACAGTTGTTGGATCAACTTGTTACAGTTGTTGGATCAACTTGTTACAGTTGTTGGATCAACTTGTTACAGTTGTTCGATCAAGTTACTTGATTCAGTTGTTGGAGCAGCTTACTTGTTACAGTTGTTGAAACACCTCACTTTTGACAGTTGTCAGAACAACTTGTTACAGTTTGAACAACGTGTTACACTTGTTGAAACAACTTGTTACAATTGTTGGAACAACTTGTTACTGTTGTTGGAACAACTTTTTACAGTTGTTGGAACAATTTGTTACACTTGAAACACCTCACTTATTACAGTTGTTGGAACAACTAACTTGTTAAGTATGAACCTGTTTTTTTTTAAAGTTGTTGGCACAACTTATTACAGTTGTTAAACAACTGTTACAGTTGTTCAACAACATGTTACAGTTATTGGAACAACTTATTACAGTTTTGTTGGAACACTTGTTACAGTTTTGTTGGAACTACTTGTTACAGTTTCTTGCAACACCTCACTTATTATAGTTGTTGGAACAACTTACTTGTTACAGTTGTTAGAACAACTTGTTACGACTGGAACAACTTGTTACAGTAGTTGGAACAACTTGTTGCAATTGTTGGAATAACTTGTTACATTTGTTGGAATAACTTGTTACAGTTGTTGGAAGAACTTTTACAGTTGTTGGAACACCTTTAATACATGTTTTTTATATGGGGTTGAACAACTTGTTACAGTTGCGAGGATCAACTTGTTACAGATTGTTGGAAACCAATTATTTGCATTACACTTGTTGGACACCTTATTTGCTACAGTTGTTGGAACAACTTATTTGCTACAGTTGTTGGAACAACTTATTTGCTACAGTTGTTGGAACAACTTATTTGCTACCGTGTTGGAACAACATGTATACAGCTGGAATCAACTCACTTGTTACAGTGGTGGAATCAACATGAGTTACAGTTGTTGGAACAACTTGTTAAGTTCTTGAAACACCTCACTTTTAGCGTTTTGTTGGAACAACTTACTTTTACAGTTGTTAACAACTTGTTACGACTGGCAACACACTTGTAATACAGTACGTTTAGGCACAACATGTTGCAATTTGTTGGAATACCTGTTTACATTGGTTGGAATAACTTGATCTACAGTTGTTGGAAGAACTTGTTACAGTTGTTGGAACAACTATATTTACAGTTGTTGGAACATCTTGTTAACAGTCCTGGATCAAAACTTGTTACAGTTGTTGGAACAACTTATTTATTGCTACAGTTGATGGCACAACTTATTTTGCTTACAGTTGTTGAACAACTTATTTGCTACAGTTGTTGGAACAACGTATTTTGCTACAGATGTTATGGAACAACTTATTTGCTACAGTTGTTGGAGACAACTATGTAACAGCTGGATCAACTCACTTGTAACAGTGGTTGGAACAACTTGTTTAAGTGGATCAACTCACATGTTACAGTATGTTGGAACACTTGTTACAGTTGTTGAACAACTATTACTGTTGCTGGAACAACTTGTTACAGTTTTTAAACAATTTGGTACAGTTGTTGGTCAACTTGTTACATTTGTTTAAACAACTTGTTAAGATGATTTGGAACACCTTTGTTACAGTTTGTTGTAACAACTTGTTACAGTTGTTGGACGCACAACTGTTACAGTTGTTGGAAACAACTTGTTACAGTTTATGGAACAACTTGTTATAGTTGTGGAAACGCAACTTCACTTGTTCTTGTTGTTGGACCAACACATGCAGTCAAGTTTGAGAATATTATTTTCCCTCACCTAAAAATATTTATTTTTTCTCTTTTCCAACATTCCATTGTAATAATTTTTTGAGCTGAATAGTCTTCAGTTTTCTTCTAAGCTTTAAAGCACTTTCTTCCTGATAATTTATATAGTTTAAACACTGTATATTTACATTTTTCAGTAATTTACATTTTATTTATTCTGTTTACAGACATTCATTTATACTGTTGTTATGTTCCAACCTTGTTTTCAATCCCCAATCAAAATTATGGTACACAATTGAAGTGGGCTAAGTGGAGCCTCCTATAAGTATTCAACTCATGGCGAAAAAATCCTCGCGCATTCAGGAATGCATCATGCCTTTGATGAAGGAAAACAATACGTCATACCCCTCTTAGAGTAAATCCACTCGGCAATAACGCTTATAACCAAAATTAATATTATAAAACGGGAGTCCAGTCAAAATTGACTTAATTTAAAACTACAAAGTGTCTGCACGGGCAAGCGCCATCCCGCTCGTAATAGCTGTCAGAGATGCAATTAACGAGGATGCTGGCCTTGCCTCCCAGTCTCCTTCAAGAATTGTTACGCCATAAACTAATGAGATATCCCAGTGCAACTGTCCTTTGCTTCCTAACTCCATTGCCCCAGTACTGAGGCAGAGTCATTGCATCTCAGTATGAGGCAAATCATTGCATCCTGTACTGAGGCAGAATCTTTGCCCCAACACAGAAGCCAGAATCATTACCCCCCCAGACTGAGACAGATTCACTGCAAAACGGAGATGCTATCTATACGGGTGGTATCATCCCAGAGCAATGGAAACACACCCATAACAGCCCATGACAATCCCTGCTACACTTGTGTCTATACCCAAACTATGAGGAATACCCTAACCGCCCATTAATATCTTTGCTAACCTCTGTCCTGTACCTGACTGTGGTTCTCACTGTGGGATATATTCCTAAAAGTCCTAAATGAATAAAATAATTTTCCGAAACTATCCTAATAACATATTGACTAAGAAAAAATATACAACTTTCTGTGACGGAACATTTCACAACTAACTTTGCAATACTTGGAACAATTAAAACAAACCTGCATAAACAGTGCTGGAATAAAACAATTTACAAATAACCTACAATAGATGACTGGAACAATTTACAACTAACTGACAAAAGAGTGACTGAGTAATTTTACAACTAAACCTACAATAGAGTGACTGGAATAATTTACAACAACTCTACAAATACAGGGACTGAAAAATTTACAACTAATCTACAATAAGTGACTGGAAACAGTTCTCAAATAACCTACAAAGCAGTGAGTGAAAAATTTCATAACTAACCATAAATACAATTAATTGGACAATTCAAGCTAACATACAATACAGTGACTGTAACGCATCACTAAACACTGTATTATACAATGAAAATATCACAACAGAGCCTACAATACAACGACATAAACTATTCACAACTTAACTGACAATACTACGTATGCCAATTCTTAGTAACGGTGCAGGTATCGGGGGATCGGTACGGCGGTATCTATGGGTCTCGGTGCTAGTATCGTTGATAGCGGCTAATATTTAAATACGGAGTATCCGGCATCGAAAGTAAAACTGAATATCTACGAGAAAAGTTTTGGCAATTGTCACATTCTTAGACTATAAATGTAACAACTCTCTTCAATTGTAGAATGCAATGATTGGAACAATTCACAACTATCCTGTTGTTCTTCCTTAACTACCAGGTATAACAGACCTCGGCACACTACCTATGTTTATAAGGGTCTTCTAATAGATAATACTTAAGATTGATTGAACTACAATGAAGTGCAGTTTACTTAGACACGTTATGGTAATAGATAAATGATGAGGCAATATCTATATAATGTTGTTAGAAAGAACGACTGTTTGTCAGACATTAATTTCGTGATGTAAGCTGGAAACTGTTGAAAAGCAAATGAACTGGCAGAAAGAATGTTAATAATAATAATAGAGTATCTTTGTTTCTACATGTACAAAGTGTACATACAGGTTTAGCTGACATCAGTGACAGACTACTATATAAGAAAAGCCACTTGTTATCTAGCCATTCCGAGAAATTAGGTCCGTTTGTCCCCAGGATGCGACCCACACCATCGACTAACACCCAGGTCCCCTATTTTTTACTGATGGGGAACATAGACACCGTGAAAGGTAACACCCCAAAGTTTCTAAACCCACCCCGGGAATCGAACCCTGACCCACGCCTGTGAAGCCCGAAGCTAGATTCCAAACCAGCCAGTGGTTATGGGAAAAGAGATGAAAAATAGTTAAAGTATACTAGAAACACAATAGGAGGATGAAAATTAAAAGAAAGGTAGGTAGAAAGAAGACAAATAATGAGGGGTAAAGTCGAAGGGGATCAAAAACTATTAACAAAGAGAGAGGATTGTTATTAGAAAGGCCGATGCGGGTGGTAAAACAACGAGATTTTATGACAAAATATGAAAGTTCTGTAAAGGGTAATTAAAGTTTTTTTTACATTGTAAAATGACTTTGAAAAAAATGCCACATTGAAAATACATTGACTGTTGGTATTTGTTTATAACTGCAATCAGGTGTTTTTTTTATTTGGTTTCTACTGAAGTCAGAGTGTAGTAAGAGAAGAAGAAGGAATAAACGAATAGGAGGAGTGCCAAAGTAGGACCAGTGAGAGAGAGAGAGAGGGAGGAGAGAAAGAGAGAGAAATAGACAGACAGAGAGACAGACGGGGCAGTGAGAGTGAAAGAGAGACAGAAGAGAGAAGGAGGAGAGAGAGAGAGAGAGAAGAGAGAGAAAAGAGAGAGAGAGAGGAAGGAGAAGGAGGGGGGTGAAGACATGTCGCAGTGTGCTCCACAAAACTTTCTTAATATTACTTAATACGAGGGTTGGTGAGGATAAAAACTGTTCAGTGACGTAGTACTACCTACAACACATTAGTACAAGTAAGCCAACCTTCCATGAAGTTTAATAAAGCAATATCAATGTTTTTTAAGTGTGGTATGGTGAACGATATGGTGTGAGTGAGGGGGACGCGGCAGGCCTAGGAGTGACTCATTATTGCCTTCAGTGAGCAAGTAAGTAAGTAAGTTTTTCAGGTATACACAAATACAGTTCAGGGGAATTATCTTACATAGCAGCTTTGTGTGTAGAGAACCTAGGTTAACCCAAAAAAGTCAGACAGAGTGACTTATTCCATTATATGTGTTTTGTGCTATGTCCCTAGCAATCTGGTGCTTTTATAACAACGTGACTGGTACAATGAAACATAAGTGATTTGTGTAACATCTTCCTTTAGTGAAAAAGTGGATAGCATAAACAGTGTTTTATTAAGTAAATAGTGAGAAGGCAACACTCCAGCTTCCCGGGCCCACTGCCTCCCCTCACTACCCACCCCGCTATAAAAAAAACCCCACCCACGATACCCCCACCCACCCACGTTACAACCACCCACCCTCTCTCTTCTGTGAACTTCATTGCAAACCTACAAGCCTCCTCTGGGATGATTCACATCGCAAAATAGCAAGAATATCTACGCTATCTGGCTATTGCCCCAGTAGTTATTTACAGTGTTTGTGGGTATACCACAAGTGACAAAATTCTTCTTAGATATAAGGAGCATACTTGTTCCAACTACTGTCCCACAGATTGCATTCCACAAGAAGAATTTTGTTGCAGCCAGGTCGAGAATTTCAGAAAATTGAAGGATATCCATAATCCTGTGGTATATGTGGATACAAGCCTGGAGCTACAGGAGGAAGGTTCAGAAGTCCTACCTCAGGGACTTCTGTCCAAAGATCAAGACTGCCCTCTTGGGCTGTGTTTTTTTAAAGTTGCAGGTAAAAATAATCCATCACAGGGAAGCCACTTCATGAGCTCCTCAAATCATTAGATAACCTACAAGCTATTGTAGAAGGTCAGTGCAAGCCTACATCAAGTGACGTAAGCTGCTCAGCTGATGGTGACACTATTGACAAAGACTGGAAGTCCTCACTTGAGCTTAACTCAGGGGTAATAAATGGTGGAATTCTGTTTCACTAAGGCCCACAGAATTGACAGAGTTCAATACACACTACCTCAATTGGAATACTAACAATTCTCTGACCGCCACAGAGGAGCAAATTCTATCACAGCAATGAAGGAGCCTTGGATACGTAAATTCTTATACATGTCATTCTCTGCTCAGCACTGCCAGTCACTAGACAGTACCACATACCATCTCTGTCCTACACTGTCAGCCACACCTGCGACACCTATTCCAGCATATGGCAGTACAGTTGCTTCATCGGAAGTTCTGATGTCAGGAGTTTCTCTCATCAGAGATTGGGTACAGTTAATAATCAGGGGAAACTATCACTGCACTGCTTCACTACTGTACCAAAGTGGAACCAGTAGGGACACATCTGTCGACATGTAAAGGGACGGGTGGTAGAGGACGTGGAAGAGGACGTGGAGGAAAGGAAGAACAACTACAGCCTTCTACACCCTCCACTACCACAGTCCCAGCGGCAGAACACTGATGACAATCAGGAAAAAACGGAGGTAGCAACAAATCATAGTCCACCCTCCAGGCACTTGGCTGTTGCTCTCGTTCGTCAACGGAAGGGGCACATCTGCCAACAACTGCCTGACGAGATACAGGTTGCAATAATGCTACAAGAAAGGACATCAGGAGGACCAGTGTCGGAAAGAAAAAGGTACTTGACAGACTGGCACCTATTTAGAGACCTGTCCTCAGACAAACCAGCAGATCTCAGAATGGTGAAACATCCTCACATGTCACAACTCAGCTACTACTAGCTCAGCCCTGCAGGGGGTGGTTTGTGCCTTATACAAGGACCACAGACCTAAATCCCTGTTGGCAGCTGCCTCGTACCTTACTCTCTCAAGGGCAAGAACACCTTAAATGCCCTACACACTCACCACCTCAAGCTAGACCACATCATGAGGAGCAGTCTATCACCATCCTGTCGGCCAACATTAAAGGTTTCATTACTAATGTTGGAGAGCTCACACTTAGTTTGGAACACTAGACGTCCCCGACATGGTAGAAATTTTGCAAGAATTGCTGGGCTACACCTCATGGATGTGAAGAGACCAGGCCAAGGGCAGAGAGGAGGTGTTGCTGTGTGTTCTCTAAAAGTGTTCATGCCAGCACATTGATGTTGCACCCCTACTCATCTTGAAATGATGATCTTAAGCCTCGGCCTAAAACTCTAGTACCCTGTACTAGAATGTGCAATGCACAGACCTCAGTAGGAAACTTGCAGACCCATCAATTCTTAATGGAAAAAATATGGACTCCCTTCTGCTACACTACAACTGTCAACATATAATCGTTGGTGACCTCAACCAAACCTTTCACATAGCAGAGAGGGAACTTTGATGACCTTCTTGCAGATTGACATGAGAAACTTTGTTGGGGCCCGGATTTCCCTATCACATGCTCTGGCTCCTCCTTGACTCCAGTCGTGAGTGATCTGGGCAGGAGTTATAGTCATTGTCAACTCCTCGGCTACGTTGGAACATCTGACCTCAAGATGTTTTATGAACACTTAAGAACCACACAGAACGAGGTGAGGAGTCCCACACGCACACCTGGTCTACTGGGGGGAAAGAGGTAATGCAGCCTTTGCCTGATCTCGCACCACCGATTGGAATGCTCTTCTCCAAGGGGATGTTGACAACCAACGTGGGAAAGCCTTAACTGGGCCCACATCCTTAATCATACAACAAGAACCACATTTCCTCACCGGCAATATGTGAACGAAAGCTACAGATCAGCCATTCTGTCAAGGCCGGAAAATAAACCTGCTTGATTAGTTATGGCAAACAATGAATCCTTGTTAATAATTTAGAAATTTTCAGAGGAACTGGGTGCTAGCGACCGCTCAAATTAATTACATTTAGCATTGAATGGAATGTACGATAGTAGCGATAACTCAGTCAAACAGTCCAGATTTTCGTTACTTAGAAGATTACGATGGGCTTAGAGAAACACTTCTTCATCTGTTGACGGGGAGGTACACGCAGAGAGCTATCTATATGGACAGTTTTCTGAACAATAATACATACTGCTCAAAGAGCGTTTATCCCATATAAAGAAAATTAGATCAAATAGAAATGACCCCCAAAATGGATGAATAATAGGCTCGAAATCTACTAGGGCATAAGGGAAAGGAATTTATAGGGTATCAACAAAGAGAGTGAGGGTCATATTATGAATCAGTATATTGACCATTAAGAGGGACATTAAAAAGGGGCTACGAAAAGTAAAAGGAACTATGAATTAAAGTGGCTAGGGATTCTAAAACTAACCAAAAAGTTTTTTCCAGGTCTATAGAACAAACGTAGAGATAAGATAGGTCCCTTTAAACTAATATGGGCACCTTACTGGACAAAGAGAATGAATGTGCTTGATTTTAAATAATCATGTTCTCTTCAGGTTTTTTACAAGGAAGACACTAACAATATTCAGTAAATTATTTTTTACAGTGGGCTAGAAGAAGATAAATTATGTAACATCACAGTCCACGAGTGAGATGGTTGTGAAGCAGATAGACAGGGATGTATGCAAAATAAGTCGCCGGATGTCCTGATGACGTTTTTTTCAAGGGGGGTTTCTTAAGGAATGCAAAATGGAACTCTGTGAACATAACTAATATTTTTTAATTTATCTCTTCAAACAGGTGTAGTGTCTGATATGTGGAGATGGCTAATGTAACTCATATTTTAAAACATGGTGGACAAGTCGTTACCGTTCAAATTACCGCCCAATCCCATAAGCCTGACCTCAATTGGAGGCAATTACTAGAGTCTATTATAGCTGAGATTATAGAAGCCATTCGATAAGCCTCGCTTGTTTAATGTATCAGCATGGATTCACAAGAGGCCGGTCTTGTCTAACTAATTGTATTAACTTTCTTCAGTAAAGCTTTGGAGCTGTGTGACCACAATAAAGATTTTTTTGATATTATTTTACTTGATTTTTAGTAAGCTTTTGATAGAGTTCTTGCACTAGACTTGTGAAAATGAAAGTGGCGCTCAAGGCATGGGGGGAAAAGTGACTCTCGTGGATCGAGTCATGCTCACTGACTGGATGCAGAGAGTGTCCATAAATGGGGTTAAATCCGAGTGGGGATCTGTAACAAGTGGCGTTCCACAGGGATCAGTCTTGGGCCGTTGTTGTTTATAATATATATCAATGATCTTGATGAGGGAATTACTAGTGATATGAGCAAATTCGCCGATGACACAAAGATAGGTAGGATAATTGATTCAAACGTAGATGTTATGGAACTTCAGGAGGATTTAAACAAACTCTATTCTTGGTCAGAAAAGTGGCAGATGCAGTTCAATGTAGATAAATGCAAGGTTCTGAAGCTTGGGAGTGCCCATAACCCTAGTACTTATAAGTTAAATGATGTAGAACTTAGCCATACAGATTGCGAAAAGGACTTGGGGGTTATGGAGAGCAGCAACCTTAAACCAAGACAGCAATGCCTAAGCGTACGTAATAAGGCAAATAGATTACTGGGATTTATATCAAGAAGTGTAAGCAACAGAAGCCCAGAGGTCATACTGCAGCTTTATACATCATTAGTAAGGCCTCACCTAGATTATGCAGCTCAGTTCTGGTCTCCGTATACAAAAATGGACATAAATTCGTTAGAAAACATTCAGCGTAGGATGACTAAATTAATACATAGCATTAGAAATTTTCCTTATGAAGAAAGATTGAAGACTCTTAAGTTACATTCACTTGTTAGACGAGAGAATGAGGGGAGACCTGATCGAAGTGTATAAGTGGAAGATAGGTATTAAAAAAGGGGGAAATATTAATAAGGTCTTGAGGATGTCTCTCCAAGAGAGAACCCGCAGTAATGGATTTAAATTAGATAAGTTTAGATTTAGAAAGGACATAGGAAAGTTTTGGGTTTGGAAATAGGGTAGTTGATGAGTGGAACAGTCTACCTAGTTGGGTTATTGAGGCTGGGACTTTGGGTAGTTTCAAATCTAGGTTGGATAAGTACATGAGTGGGACTTTCACATCAGAGCTTATTTCTTGGGTGGCATTGAAAATTGGGTTGGGCAAATGTTTTGTTAGTGGGATAGATTGTAAAGGACCTGCCTAGTATGGGCCAACAGGCCTCCTGCAGTGTTCCTCCTTTCTTATGTTCTTATGTTCTTATGGTTTGGCTTTCGTTGTAGAGAGGCTTCTACTGCTAAGTACAAAGTATGGCGAAGGTATAAGAGACATCTTACCACCTATAACAGGAACTTGCACAGGCAAGCCTGTAGGCATATGGGTGATGTTGAAAAGTGGGTCATTGCTAAATGGGAGGTGGACACAAAAAGAAAGCTAGCATCAGGTAGGGTAGGCTCCAAAACCTGGTGGTCCCTGGTCAAGGACAGTTAAGGTTATCTGCCTGATGAGTTCATTCCACCTCTAAATCGACAGGATGGGAACCACCTCTACTAGTAGTCAAGAGAAGGCGGACCTCTTTGCCGAACACTTTGCTGCCAAAATGCAAGTTCCTGATCCAGCAAGAGACCCTCCTGGACATTAAGGCAGGAGGAGGTGCATTTCCTTCTTAAATCGCTTGACCAAGAAAGGCTGTAGGCCCAGACAAGTTGAGCCCCCAAAATTGCTGAGAAGATGTGCAGACCAGCTACACACTTAACCCCTTCTTTCAGCAAATACCCCAGTACAGTGGTAAAAAGGGCCCTCTGTGGAAAAGAGGCAAATGCAGTCCCCGTTCACAAAAAAAAAGAGCAGA
>NC_069453.1:35202143-35231793 GCF_026875155.1 Cherax quadricarinatus | reverse complement strand
CATTTTTTTGGAAAAAATCACGCTTTGGAGTGTTTTTTCTTTGGGTTTTTTTGTTGTTTCTATTTTCTTGGTCTCATTTTATAAATGGAAGACATATTACAGAAATTGAGATATTTGATGGTTTTACAATAAAGGTGCCTTGAAATTGAGCTCAAAAGTAGCAGAAAGTTCGATTTTTCCCAAACTTAAAAAGTAAACAAATCGTCCAAAAGCGGCAATACACTCAACGGTGGGGTCTAAATTCTTTAACAAGTGCACCAATAATTTTTATACCATTTTTACACTAATGCGAGCTGCATAACATAAATCTTATATTTTTTTGTGAGAATAAAAATTAAAAAGGGGGAAAGAAAAAAGAATATAAGGGGCCTTGAGACGACAATGACTAAGGAAATGTCATTTTGGGCCCAAAAATTCTTTCTTTTTTTATTCGGGACCCTTTTGGAAATTGCATCTTTTAAATTTGTGTGAAATTGGGGAAATTGCTAAATTTTTTTTACCATTACTGGATATTGAATTTCATAAATGGGGGGTTTCTTCACCCCTTTGATAGAAAAAGTGGTTCTAGCGAAATTTTCATGTTTTTTTTCGACTGTACAGTAAATTTGGCCAAAAGGGGGTCAAGTGGGCAAAACGCCAATGGAAACATCCCGAGACCGTAACTTTGGGGAGAGCATAATTCCGTAAGTTTTCTATCAAATTCAAAATTTTGGTGCTTTAGATCGGGGAAAAAATTCCCCTACTTTTTTATAAGAGAAAAAATTTTTTTTTTTTTAAATTTGCCGACCCGAAACAGTTTGGGGAGGGCCGCGACCCTCAAAGGGTTAACATGGAGTTCTTTCCAAAAACCACTTGTTAAATGAATTTGTCGCTAAGTAAGGACATACTAAATGGTATGAGTTTGTGGGGGACCTCTTTTGATATTTTTTAATGTCACTTTTAAACCCAAATTTAAAACCTTTCGGTATTTTTTTTAAAATGTTTTGGGGGAAACTAAAAAACAAAATAAACAGAATAGAGGAAATCACCCTTAATGAATATTTTTTAGGTATAAATACTGAGGCATTTGAACAGCCCCTGGGGCCCCCTGACACTTATTATTGGCCCTCTTAAATTCTATTGACCCCCCTTTCCCTTTTCATTGGGGGGGGGGTGCTTCGCCTGCCAGCCCTTTTTGTTTTCGTATGAGGGGTTTTTTCCGTGTGCAAGTTGGGTACTAGCCCCTTTCAAGGATTTTCCAGTTTTAAAAATCATGTATCTCCCCCTCCTGCGTTCCGGGGAAATACATTTTTAGAAACCCTCAAGCGCCCCCGTAATTGGGGTTTTTTTAATTTTCCTTTTATGCGCCCCGTAAAAGTTCCTGTACATTTTCTAGGTGGGGAAATTTTCACCTGCCTTAAAAGGGGTTGCTGTTAGAGTGAAGAAATTTTTCCACCCCCTAGATAGAAAAAAGTGACCTAAAGAGTGTAAACCTGGGTTTGGGCCCACCTTAAAAACTAGGGGGGCCAAGCCCAAAAAAGACACCCCTTCAGGTCACTTGTTCTATCTGGGCGGGAATATTGCGGCACTCTAACAGCACCTTTCAAGGCAGGTAAAATTGCCGACCTAGAAAATGTACAGAGAATTTTCAGGGCGTGCAAAACGGAAAAAAAACCACCTAAATTACGGGAGCGTTTGGGAATTTTTTCAAAACCTTTTATTCCCTGGAACGCAGGAGGGAAATACATGATTATATACCCCTGGAAAATCCTAGAGGGACTGGGACCGAATTTTGCACACAAAAAATCACTCCCACGAAAGCAAAAGACTTGGCAGAAAATGCACCATCCCCCCAATAAAAGCAGGGGGGTCACTAGCACGTTAAGAGACATACAATTAATTTTCAGGGGCCCCAACGTTTTAACTGGCCCCCCCCAGCACAATAAGGGGGATTACCAAAAAGACCCCTGGCATTTTTTCAAGCTGGGACTGGACAAGCCCTAAAATCCCGTTTCCCGATCAGCCGGGGGTTTTGGGTTTGTACGTATGGTTTTTCGTGCAGCCCCCCGCAACACCCCGGTTTAATTTTGGCGCTGATTTCCCCCCAGGGGGGGCCTGGTCACCCGCCGGGCCGCGGGGCAATTTTACCCCCGAAAAACCCTCCAGGAAACTCCAGGTTTAAAAAACCCGGAGCCCCTTGTAAGCCGAGGTTTTTGGGAAGTGAGGGGGGCGTATTTTGTGCTAATTTATCACTTTTTTTACGATAGGAAACACTTCATGGTTTTTCCCCTTTTGGTTTAAGAAAAATGTTACCAAAAAAATTTCTTTTGCACTTTTAGGGGAATTTTTTTAAACAATTAAGGCTATTTTCTGGTTTAAAACTTTTGATTATAAAAAGGTTATTTTTGGGGGGCCCAAGGAAACCATGGATAACCCGAAAATGCTGATACTGGGCCCCCTTAAAAAAGGGGGTCCTACTGTATACCAAGGGAAAACTACAGGGTTTTGGTTTTTTTTTCAGATACCTATTTTAAAACTTAAAAGGAATTTGGGAAAAGTTTTTTGGGATTTTCTGTTTTTGGGGGAAAATTTTAAAAAAAACCCCACATCAAAACCCTTTTCCCCCCTGAGGGAAAGGGGAAACCCCAAAAAAAAGAAAAAATTTTTTATTTAAAATAACACTTATGTCCTTCCTGCCCCCGGGGGCGGAGAACGTTACCCTTTCAATGTGGCTCGTTTAACTTTAGACACCGAAAACTCCCGTCCCTCTGTAAATGTCGCGGACATTCGGTTACAAGTTCGAAAGTGATACCTCTACACCTCAACAATGTAGAAATTGCGGCGTTTTGGTCACACCAGCGAAATATTGCAGATCAAAGGCCGAATCGGCCCAGTTCTGTGGTTGCCGACGACCATTCTAATACATCTTGTCCAGTCAACCTCCATCTTGCTTAAATGCAATGAAGCTCACCCTTTCGTACTCCCTCCGTTGCCAGGTCTACTTAAATGAAAACATGAAATCCGTTGCTCAAAGAGGCAGAAGGTCTCCCTTATCTATGGCAGTTACTCCATCTCCGCCTCCAAGGAACTACCCCGTGTTTCATATTCTCGTGTTTCAAACATCCCCCCCACTTCTGGGTCCCATCTTCTGCAGCCCCACAATGTTACCCCTCCCATAGCCACTAGCTACGTCATCAAATCCTTTTGCATCCTTGCTCTGAACGTCCCGACTACAAACTTATTTCCAGGTCTGTTTCTCAACATCTTCGCGTCCTTCCTCACAACCCAAGTAATCGACAAGACCCGTACGACACCTAATACCAATCGCCCCTCTACACAGAAGTCCAAAAAATCCACATGCTTCAAATCTTCTTTGCCCCTTCCTTCCCTTCTTTTCCACCTCACACTCACCTTTCCAGTCTCTGACCTATTCTTCCCCTCACTCTGCTCTTTTACAATTTGGAGATTCACCCTTCCTCCTCGTACTATTCCCTTCCACCCCCGTCCCCTCCCAATTTTTCTCCCTCTTCTGCGTTCTGCCACCTAATCCCTGTTTCTGCCTCTTCTGTCCCCCCCCCCACACTTCCTCTTCCCAGTCCCTTACACTTTTCCCTCCCCCACCTACTTTGGTACAGACCCATTACTGCCCCCAATCTTAAACTCACCCTCCGTCCTCCTATGTCCAATATGGTCTCCCATAACAACTTGAAATTCAGAAACACTTGAAGCCATTTCAGAATATAAATCGCAGAGACTATAAACCTTCAATGGACACTGATTCACTTCCGTTCCTTCTCTTCCTTCGACCCTCTCTTCCAATCTTCACAACCCATTCTTCGCAACGCATCCATTCCTCGCTACTTTGAACATCTTCCAATGCCACCTACAGACGTGACTTTTCTAACCCCTCTAGTCCGTAGGTGCCTTTACCTACAGATTCCTTATATTTTCTTTCAACGCCAATCAATGGCCCTATTTTAACAGTGGAATATCCGCGGGCCTCAGGGGTAATCATGGTGAGCTTCAGATTGTTGCGCTTTCCCCATTTTCCCCCTGTTGGTGCTGCATACAAGAACCCAAATTACACTCGGCTGATTTCCCCAATCCTATCCTACAGGCTATAATTTATTGTATTCTTCGGATCCTTTCTCAGATGGGACCTTTAATGAAAGTGGCCCTTCTTCTACGCAATGATATTCCTCGTACTGTCAACTATTTGTCACAGACCTCGCAGCATTACACTGAAGCCCTATCCACTAGAATAAAGTGGGATTACCATTGTACTTTTATGATCTATCTCCTCTCGAGCATTTTCTATCCCAGACTTTGCTTTCTTGTTCATCTTACCACCACCACTTCTGTTACTTGTGACTTTAATGCCCACCATTCCTCTGGGGGAGGTCTCATTGTGACACACGTGCATGCCGTTGGAGGCTTTTCTCGCCTCTCACCCCCTCCATGTTTTTTAAATACTTGTACTCTCTCCACCCCAATTTTTGATCCTCGTACTCATCTCTCTCTCCTCTTGCATCGATCTATCAGTCTGCACTTTCCTCCACTGCAACTAGACTTCACCTTGGTCTGTTTAACCAGACTTAATGACAGCGACCATTTTCCGATCATCTTACTTCTCTCCTTCCTATTCAACAGCACCTTTCCTCCGTGCCCTCGTGGCATTTGGATCGGCAAATTGGGATCTTTACTCGCACAACCTCACTGCTTTAGTGAGGTTTCCTTCTCATGCTCCATTGATGAGCACCTACAGCATCTTCTCGACATCATTTTATACCGCAGCTTCTCATTCTATATCCCCAAACCTCAGCAGGCATTCTCAGAAGTGCGTGCCTTGGTGGTCACCTGCTTGTGCTCGTGCAGTACGTATGAAACGTGCTGCATGGGCAGGTACCGGTACAATAGAAACCTCTGAGAGACTTGTTGATTTTAAGCAGAAGCGTGCATCGCTCGCACGTGTCATCCGTGAAGCTAAACCGCACTTGTTGGCGAGACTATGTATCACCACACCTCTGCTTCTTTCTATGATTGCAGATCTGGAAAAAGAGAGGATATTGAGTGGTAAATACTCTCCTTCCTGACTGACCCGGCTCCAGTTCTACGGTCACTGGTGTTTGATGTAGCAAACTCCTCTCGACGTTGCCATTGAACTTGCAACTTGTCTCGATATTTCCCGGGCTCCATCTATGCCCCCTTGTTTTCTTTCCTCCTCAAAGTCGCCAGAGAGTTAGTACCCGTGGACTTTTCCTTCTCACAGAGAAGAACATTATATGTGTGGGCCCTTTTACACTTCAAGAACAGAAGCAACCTCTCAGCTTGCCGATCATCGGCATCTGGGCCTGACTAGACGACATTCATATTCGTATGTTACAACATTTACATCGGTCAGCCCATTTGTAGTCCACATACACCCTCTTCAATGCTTATTTGGGGCACAAGGAGTTCTTCCCCCAGCTGTGAAATCTGCATTGTTCTCCCTTTCCGCAAACCGGTACTACAGACATGATGCCTCCCACTATCCGCCCCCATCGCTCTTACCTATGCATTTGCAAAGTGATGGAAATCCTCGAAAATCGACGTTTTAATGTGTATATAAGAGACTCACAACAGTCACTCCTGCTAGTCACTATGGCATTTCGTAAGGGTTCGTTCTACCATAGAACCCCTTACCTCTAAGCTGGATACGTAGGTCCTAATGCCTTTGTGAATAATCACTGGAGATATTGCCATATTTTTTGACCTTTAGAAGGCAATATGAACATAACATGACGAGGTATAATATTTTGGCCCATGCCCATTCCTTAGGCCTCCGAGCAATCTCCATCCCTTCCTTAAGAACTTTTTAACTGAACAGACATTTCCTTCCGTGTTTCGAGCAAAAATGTTCTTTCCCCTGAACTTCGTCCAAGCTGAAGGTGTCCCACAGGGATGTGTTCTAAGCACACCACACGTTTATCTCCTTGCTATAAATGATTTGGCCTCTGTTCTACCACCAATATTTGGTCCATCACTAATGTTGATGACTTCGCTATTGCTTGTGCAGGCGCTGACTGCACCTTATTGCAGTTCTCCTCCAGCATGCGGTCGAACCAGAGTTTCCCTTGGGGCCACACCGCAATTGGTTTAAATTTTCAAGTACCAAAACCTCACCAAATTTACTTTCACTAGACTCCCTGTTATCTCCGAACATCCTTTGTATCTCTATGGCCTTCCCGTATACCCGAACGAGATACAGTCGGGATTCTTCTGGCCTTCTCATTGACCCGTTGCGGTTATCCTGGAAACCTCACATTACCACTCTGAAGGCCAACATGTCACAGCCGGAAAAACACTTCCTAAAACCCTTGCTCATCTTTCTGGGTGTCTGATCGTCGAACTCTGCTTCGCCTACATTCACCCTCGTTTTATCGAAACCTCGATAATGGTGACCAATTATTCTGCGGCTCTCCTGCAACACTCTCTAGCCTTAACTCTATCCATCACCAATCTTACGATTGTGCCTTGGGTGCTTTTCGCTCTTCCCCCTGTTGAGAGCCTCATACAGAAGCAAATGTTCCATCGCCTTGGTTCTATCGCCGTGATGCCCATTGCCTTCGCTACTATGTACGCTGTCACGATCTACTCAATCCCTTCCTTCCATTTATAGAATGGCTACCGATATTAGTAGACATTCTTATTTCGTTCACGCGCGCCCCTGTTTGCTCCGTCCCTTTTCCTTCGCCTACATTCACCACTTGTCTTCCTTCAGTTACCACCTTTATATGTTCATAGTAGCATCTCACTTTTCCTACCCCCCTGGGAAGTTCCAGCTTTCGGTCTGTTTCTTTCTCACTCCTTGCTCGAAAGCTCAACGCCTACGGTGGCTTCCCGCTCTCTTTTCTTGATCACTTCCACTCCCATTCTCATGCCACCGGCTGTGAACACAGATGGCTCTAAGTCTTCAGACGGCGTCGTGTTTCGCAGCAGTGTTTCCTCCGGGACAGCGTCGTGCGAGGCATTTACTATCTTCAGCTAGCATTTTTACTGCTGAACTGTATGCCATTCTTGCAGCACTTATTCGTATCGCATCTATGCCTGTGTCATCATTTGTAGTAGTCTCAGACTCCCTTAGTGCTCTACAGGCTATACGAAAATTTGATACATCTCATCCCCTAGTTCTCCGTATCCAACTTTGGCTACGCCGTATCTCTCCCAAAAACATAAAGATATTGTTTTTTGTTGGGTCCCTGGTCATGTCGACGTACAGGGCAATGAACAGGCAGACACTGCTGCGCGGTCAGCAGTACATGACCTACCAATTTCCTATCGAGGTGTTCCATTTCTGGACTATTTTGCTGCAATAGCTACCCACCTTCGCACCCGTTGGCAACAACGTTGGTCAACTCTGCTCAGTAACAAACTTCATTCTATTAAACTGAGCATAGGTTACTGGCCGTCTTCTTGTCATCAGTGCCGAGGTTGGGAGACCACTCTCTCCCGCCTTCGCATTGGCCACACTCCGTCTTACTCATGGGTATCTCATGGAGAGGCACCCTGTTCCTCTCTGTGAGCAGTGTCAAGTTCCAGTATCGATTAGCCACATTCTGTTAGCCTGCCCTCTCTATCAACCAGCACGCAGAATTTACCTCCAACGTCGTTTTCCCGTTCTACTACTCTCTCTTTACCTTCCCTTCTTGCTGATGGACCCTCTTTAATCCTGACTCTCTCATTGACTTCTTGACAACGACTGATTTACTCCACAAACTCTGATGATACTTTTCGCACTCCCCTCAGCCCTTTCTAGTTCAGTCTCTTGCTGCCCTTTACCCTTTCACCATCTACTGCCCCGCTGTTATCCGTAACCTATTACTCATCCCATCTCCCTTTTGCCACCTGATGCCCTCGCTTCCTTCCTGCCCTGCAGCACTGTATAGTCCTTGTGGCTTAGCGCTTCTTTTTGATTATAATAATAATAATAACATATCTCCACCCTTCAGAGTGCGGGCACTTTAGTTTGTCTATACATGTTTTTAATTAAGTTGGCTTTGATTTTTGTTTTGTGATTTTTTCCAAAGTGCATAAAATGAAATACCGTATAAGGATACATAAGCATTATTAGCAATGTACCTCTGACATCACAAATTTTGGATTGAAGACAAAAGTATTGATGGTCTCACAAGAATGAAGCTTTTATTGTCATGAATACCTTCGATAATGCAACATTTTTTATGAATTTTTAAAACCCAAGTGCCATTTTTTCATTTAATGACGAGGAAAGTGGGTGGGGAAAGGGAAAGAATCCATGGGGGATGCCTTCTTGCTGCCGGGAAAAAAGAGTAATATAAACTTCTTACATTAATGTAATACCTTTTGCATTTACGGGGAAAAGGGGATATTTTTTTAATGCGGGAATTTTATAAAATGTACTTTAAAAAAATTTAATTAAAAGGCTAATATTTATCTTTTGGTGATCAAAAAAAAAAAATTGATGGATAAGTAAATGTACAACGTACTATTAAGTCTAATATTTACAGAGGAGCTGGCAAAAACAGTGGAGAGGTAAAGATGTGATCAGTCCATCTCCTTGAAGTAGTTAGGGCATCAGTCCCTCAACCTGGAGAATAGTTGTGCTCCATAGTCTGGAACTTCTATTCTATAGGATGAGGGACTTATCACCTCATAATTACTAACTCAAGGTTGGATTTGATCACATAATCTTTACCACTCCACTGCTTCTGCTGTCTCCTCTGTTTTTGACTGAAGAAGCCTACTGTGTAGGTGAAATATTTTGACAATGAAGATATGCAATTGTATACAGGCAGGCCCTGCTTTACAGCTCTTCACTTTACACCATTTTGTCGCTATGCAATGGTTTTCAGTTATACCCATTCTTCATAAAATATATTCATCACTCACTATAACTCACACGAGCTTTTAAATCTCTGCACAAAATTCAATTTAAACCAGCAAATAATAGAGCCTACTAGACTGGAGAATACACTAGACCTCATCTTCACTAACAATGATGATCTGATAAGAAATGTCACCATATCAAAAACAATATACTCAGATCACAACATAATTGAGGTTCAGACATGTATGCGCGGAGCCCCAGACCGACATAATGAGACTAGTCACGAGGGAGCATTCACCAAATTCAACTTCAATAACAAAAACAAAGTGGGACCAAGTAAACCAAGTCCTAACCGATATAAGCTGGAAGATATACTAAGCAACACAGACCCCAACTTATGCCTAGAACAGATTAACTCGGTGGCACTCGATGTATGCACAAGGCTTATTCCTCTAAGAAAAGGAGGAGTAGATGTAAAATAGAAAGAGACAGGCGCTCCCTTTACAGGCGACGGAAAAGAATAACAGAGCGGCTAAAAGAGGTCAATATATCTGAAATGCGTAGGGAGACACTGGTCAGAGAAATAGCAAGCATCGAACTTAAGCTAAAAGAATCCTTTAGGAGTCAGGAATCGCGGGAAGAACTAAAAGCCATAAATGAAATCGAAAGAAACCCAAAGTATTTCTTCTCCTATGCCAAATCAAAATCGAGAACAACGTCCAGTATTGGGCCCCTACTTAAACAAGATGGGTCCTACACAGATGACAGCAAGGAAATGAGTGAGCTTACTCAAGTCCCAATATGACTCAGTTTTTAGCAAGCCGCTAACCAGACTGAGAGTCGAAGATCAAATGAATTTTTTATGAGAGAGCCACAAAATTTGATTACACAAGCCTATCCGATGTTATCCTGACGCCAAATGACTTCGAACGGGCGATAAATGACATGCCCATGCACTCTGCCCCGGGGGCAGACTCGGAATCTGTGTTCATCAAGAACTGCAAGAAGCCCCCTATCACGAGCCTTTTCCACCCTATGGAGAGGGGCAGGGCCCGGGGGGTGCCCACGTTAAAAAAAACAACAAAAACATAGCCCCCACTCCAAAAAAAGGGGGGCAGTAAAGCAACAGCAAAGAACTCGCCGCTTAAAAACCCTTTATCATAAAAATTTTTTAAAGGGGCCAAAGAAGAAAAGAAAAAATTAAAAATCAGTTCAAACCCGGGGAACATGGGTTTGCGGCCCCCCCAACTTTGACCAAGGGAAATAAAAAGCCAAAGCAAAAAGAACAGAGTATATAAATTTAAAATTTGAAAGGGCCACAAAAGGAAAAATCGGCAAGGAATCAAAAAAAGCCGAGGATTTTAAAAATTTTCCCCTCACTAACAGAAAAAGAGAGTAGCACAACAAGAAAGTCCGAGGCAGCTACGGTGAAAAGCTCTTTCCAAAAGGCACGTACTCGCCCCCATCTTGTTCCCATCCCATATCCGACATAGACAAGGATTCAACAGCACGGTTTTCCCTTTGAGATTACACCCCGAATCTGCATAACAGGTCTTCCATTGCAACAGCAAGGCTCCCCGGCGGGCATCAACCCAAAACTTTCGTGGGCGCGAAAACAATTGAAGTTCAACGATGAGAAATTTCAATTACTCAAAAATATGGTAAACATAAGGAAATTAAATTTATCGGTACAAAAAAAATTCTGGCCCCAAAAAAAGAGCAAACACCGTCAAAAGACCTGGGAGTGATTATTTCGGAGGGTCCACCCTTTAAGGGCCAAAATTGTATCAATCGCTTGCTAGAAAAAAGACAGGAGATAATGGAACCCTTTAAAATGGGAGGGCCAAACCCCTGTGACACTCTTCAGGTCATTGTCCATCTGGTGGAATATTGCTGCCACCAACAGCACCTGTCAAGGGGAGGGAAATTGCCCCACCCAGAAAAAGTACAGAGAACTTTCACGGCGCGCATAAAGGAGATAAAACACCTCAATTCTGGGAGCGTTGAGGTTTTCCTAAACCCGTTTCCCTGGAATCGGGGGGGAGAATACCCTGATTATTCACCTGGAAAATCCTAGAGGGACTAGTACCGAACTTGCAACGGAAAAATTTATACTACGAAAGCAAAAGACTTTGGGAGACGTGCACCATTCCCCCCCCAAGAAAAGCAGGGTGCATAGCCGTTTAAAAGACCATCAATAAGGTTTAGGGGCCCGGACTGTTCAACTGCCTCCCAGCACACATAAGGGGGATTACCAACAGACCCCTGGCAGTCTTCAAGCTGGCACTGGACAAGCACCTAAAGTCAGTTCCTGATCAGCCGGGCTGTGGCTCGTACATTGGTTTGCGTGGAGCCAGCAGCAACAGCCTGGTTGATCAGGCTCTGATCCACCAGGAGGCCTGGTCACAGACCGGGCCGCGGGGGCGTTGACCCCCGGAACTCTCTCCAGGTAAGCTAAGGAAAAATATTTTAAGGTAAGTAATGTGTGTACTGTATATGCATTTTTTAGGCTAGCTATATTGCTCACTTAATATATGATAGTGCCAAATTGTTATCAGGCTTTTATATGCATTTGAAAGGGTTGGGGGGGGGGAGAAGGCTATTTTTCACTTTACAATGATTTTAGCTTTACAGCAGTACCCAAGAACCTAACCTGTTATATAAGTGAGGCCTGGAACCTAACTTGTTGTATAAGCAGGGCCCACCTGTATCAGTTTAATGTCTCGCTAATTTGTAAGTGCTGATAGTCTTTCTGCTGCTGTGTGTATAATTTTTAAATGGGATTGTTTTCGTATTTTGTAATAGGAATCGAGGTTACACACGTTTGTGAAAAAAAAAAAAGTTTGTAGCAGTTACTTGTCATTGATTTATGGTATACAAGAAAGCTTTGATGTACAGTAGACTCGTTTAACACTGTAGTTACGTTCCTGAAAATGCCGTGTTAAACAAACTGAAGATTATGGGAAAAATAGGGTTATGTTCCTCGGAGCCCCCAAAAGCACCAAACAACTTGTTTTAGACCTCCAGATCTTACAAATATAAAAGGAATATGTAATTGTAGTTTATTGTTGTGAGGTATTATGTGTTTACTGCTTAAGACTACAAATGCAACAGAAATAATAGCACTTACCTTAAATTGTGGGTGCTGGTGTTTGTCAATGATTGTGGAGAGTTATGCTGTGACCCTACTGGGCTGAGGTGGATGGTAGAGGTTCTGGTACTGAAGTCAATGGTTGTACTGGAATGTGCATAAATTCTGTAATTTATTTCTGTTCTATTTTACCCTGCAGTATATACAACTGACAGTAAGGCATCAGCTGCTCTAGACACAGTCTCAGGGTCCTGTTCAGTGAAAAAGTCTGATTTTGTCATTCAGTAAGTCTCAGTCAGTCAAGTCAGCTAATTCCTAGACATGAATGCTTAAACCTTTCATCACTTGCGGGAACACTTGTATGCTTACTGGGTGCCATGATTGCTTGGCAGATTTAACAAATGGCAATGAAAATAAGAAAATATATATGTAAATAAACACAGTGAGCTTCCCGAGTATTGTTGCTCTACACACACGAGCCAAACTGAAGGCTGGGAGGGTGGTGTGGGTGGGTGGCTGAGGGAGACTTACCACTCTCCCAGACTTCAGTTTGGTTCATACATATGTAGGACAACAAGGTAAGTATTGGTTTGGAAATAGGGTAGTTGATGAGTGGAACAGTCTACCTAGTTGGGTTATTGAGGCTAGGACTTTGGGTAGTTTCAAATTTAGGTTGGATAAAAACACGAGTGAGAGGGGTTGGATTTGAGTGGGACTTGCATATGAGTGGATAGAGTTATCAGAGCTTAATTCTTGGGTAGCATTGAAAATTGGGTTGGGCAAATGTTTTGTTAGTGGGATAGATTGTAAAGGACCTGCCTAGTATGGGCCAACAGGCCTGCTGCAGTGTTCCTCCTTTCTTGTGTTCTTATGTACTCGGGAAGCTCACATACAAGTGTTCCTGCAAGTGATAAGAAAAGGTTTAAACGTTCAAGTCTAGGAATTATGAAAATAATAGAGATATTAGAAAAGCTTAAGAGTGGCCTTAATGAAGTGTCAGTTCGTACAATTAAAAAGAACTAGCTGACTGGCTGACTTGACTCAATGGTGTAACCTACAGACCATCCCTCCTGGAAGGCGACCGAGCACTCAAAATTTGTCCCCTAATTTTATGAAGTATTAAACAAAAATGTACTGCAATTATTCAATTGTGCTATAACCAAAACGTGCAAAACAAAACCGTATTAAACGACAGTCTACTGCATGTTGAATGTCTTTTGCAAGATAAGTCACTTTAAAAGTGAACACTGGTGAGAAAGATGCATGATAATATACACTTGGAAGAGCCCTGAAGGGACTAGTCCCAAACCTGCACATGGAAATCACTCCCTACAAAAGCAAAGACTCAGCAGGCAGTGCAACATACTCCCAGTAGGAAGTAGGGGATGATACGAGCACGCTAAGAGATAACACAGTAAGTGTCAGGGGCCTAAGACTGTTCATCTGCCTCCCAGCATACATAATGGGGATTACCATAGACCCCTGACTGCCTTCAAGAAGGCACTGGACAGGCACCTAAAATCAGTACCTGACCAGCAGGGCTGTGGTTCATGTGTTGGTTTACGTGCGGCCAGCAGTAACAGCCTGGTTGATCAGACCCTGATCCACATCAAGGCGTGGTCATGGACTGGGCTGCAGGGATGTTGATCCATGAAACCTTCCAGGTATAGTGGTTCAGGGTAAACAATATTGGGGCAGACAGAAAATAAAATTTGGTGCCCCTCACACACATTTTTTTCTTTCTCTGTAGTTCAAAAGAAAATAATCTGGCTTCATCAATTTTGAAACCAAAACACAGTACCATAGTCATCAACAGCATTCTGACATATGTTGATTAGTCATGTCTACCACCTACATTTCCAATAAACTGAGACACCACTCTAGAACAAGGTCATTATTAAAGTTCATTGTAGCTTCTAAAATTTAAGTGAGAAATATGCAATTGCTGTGGATGACTAGTCAGATCACCTACCAAATACAGGCTCTCCTCACTTAGCGACGTACTTGTTTACCAACACCTCGGACTTACGATAGGCTCTCTGACCAGTATTCATACCTAAATAATGTATATTAGAGCTGATTTCCTCTATTCTCTTGATTTCAATATACAGTACACTACTGTATAAACATTTAAAAATATACCAGAAATGCTATAAATGGTGCAAAGGTAACATTAAAACAATATCAAAGATGGTCGACACAAACTACCATCATAGTATGCTCCTCACTTAGCGATGAATTCGTTTAATGATGTGGTCTTAGGAATGGAACTCCATCGTTAAGTGAGGAGAGGCTGTACTGTATTAGTAACTGGAGGCACAGGTTGGGCTTCCATAATAACCAGAATGTTTTATATGACGTTTTATTTTCAGGAATGTACAACTAGAGAAGAAAATATTTCCTGCATCTACAGATATGAAATACGTCAGACAGGTATGTTTGAAACTGCATCTAGAATTATTGCTGTATAAAAGGCATTTTTTTAATATTAAATAATAAAAGTATATAGCAATTTATCATGAATAAGGTGTAATTATCACTATATACAGTCTTAGGAAATAAAATTTCCTGGGAAAATGTGTAAAAATGTTACAGTACTTGAAATGTGTAAAGATCCTAATGTGTATCAGTATTCATTTTAATGTTCTGTATTTATAAAGGTAAACAATAATTTTTTTTTTTTTTCAACAAGTCGGCCGTCTCCCACCGAGGCAGGGTGATCCAAAAAAGAAAGAATATCCCCAAAAAGAAAATGCTTTCATCATCATTCAACACTTTCACCACACTCACACATAATCACTGTTTTTGCAGAGGTGCTCAGAATACAACAGTTTAGAAGCATATACGTATAAAGATACACAACATATCCCTCCAAACTGCCAATATCCCAAACCCCTCCTTTAAAGTGCAGGCATTGTACTTCCCATTTCCAGGACTCAAGTCCGACTATATGAAAATAACCGGTTTCCCTGAATCCCTTCACTAAATATTACCCTGCTCACACTCCAACAGATCGTCAGGTCCCACGTACCATTCGTCTCCAGTCGCTCCTATCTAACACGCTCACACACGCTTGCTGGAAGTCCAAGCCCCTTGCCCACAAAACCTCCTTTACCCCCCCTCTCCAACCCTTTCGAGGACGACCCCTACCTCGCCTTCCTTCCCCTATAGATTTATATGCTTTCCATGTCATTCTACTTTGATCCATTCTCTAAATGACCAAACCACCTCAACAACCCTCTTCTGCCCTCTGACTAAAAATTTTATTAACTCCACCCCTTTTCCAAATTTCCCCCAAACCACTCTAATTTTCTGCAAAAATTTTCACCCCCAAAACCCCCTTTTGACAGGACATCCCC
Organism: Cherax quadricarinatus; assembly: GCF_026875155.1. NCBI lineage: Eukaryota > Metazoa > Arthropoda > Malacostraca > Decapoda > Parastacidae > Cherax > Cherax quadricarinatus. The sequence continues at coordinate 35,216,519 of NC_069453.1, read as the reverse complement.
CACTGCCCCCAAACCTTTTTCCCCCTTGGCTGCATTTACTCCCCCCAAACCCTTCACTTCCAAATAAGATTGTTGGTACTACTATCTTTCATACTTTCCCCCTTTTTTGGGCCTCCATAATAAAAATTTTTTGACTCCAAAATAACCTCAATGCACCACCGTTTTTTTTTTCCCTCATAAATTTCCCTTTTGATTAACCTCACCCCTTCATAAACCCAAATTTCCCCCGGGACCGTAAAACCCCCAAAAGAAACAAAAAACATTCACTTCTTCCAAAACCCCTCCCCCCCCAATTTGATATCCAATTTTTCTTTATTCAAAATTCATTTGATACCCTCATCACCTTACCTTTTCTTTTTTTCCCCTTTCAACTTTTTTCCTTTAAAAACACATTCCCAAACCACCCCACAAACCTTGCAATTTTTCTTTAAATTTTCCCAAAAGGGGCACAGTTTTTTCCACCAGCAAAAAGTAAACTTTTTAAATTCCCTTTTTTGAATTTGATTCCCCAAAATTTAACCCCACCCCTCTCCCGAACACTTAGCATTTTACTTCTTTTAAAACCCCCAACTATAAATATATTAAACAAACCATGGTGACTTTTCCCCCCCCTTTGCCCTAAGACCTACTTTTACGGGGAATAGTCTCCCTCCCCTTCTAACCCCAAAAACCCCTGAGCCTCACTATCCCCATAAAAACTCTTTACAGCATATAGTAACTTACCACCTATTCCTTTATACCCTTCAACATCTGCCACATTGTCCCCTTTTCCCAAAAATTTTCAAACATAATACACTACAAAAAATTTAAATACAGATAAAATGTTCTTGGTTGCTTTGGAAAAAAAACAGAAAATAAATGATATCTTCAAAAATTTTTCATAATTTCTGTTGTTGGACAATTTTTTCATTCTAAAAATCCCCTTTTTTAAGAAAAAAACTTTAGGTAACATTTTGGGTTTTAGTGGACCATTATCAAGATGTAAAAATTTTAATCCAAAAGGGAAAGGGACTTTTTAAATTTTCTAGGGGGAAAAGTAGTAGTTTGGATTGGAAACAGCAACCACCCCGGGAGGGGACTCCGTCCTGCCAGGGGCTTGTAAAATGAAACCTGTAATTGTTTAACATGGTAGGATTCGGTTCTTTTTGTCTGCCCATAAATATGCAAGATTACAGCATGTCTTGCTACTTCTACTTACACTTAGGTCACACTACACATACATGTACACATTTATTTATACACACTCATCTGAGTTTTCTTTGATTTTATCCTAATAGTTCTTGGTCTTATTACTTTTCCTTTTATATCCATGGGGAAGTGGAATAAGAATCTTTCCTCCGTAAGCCATGCGTGTTGTAAAAGTCAACTAAAATGCCGGGAACAATGGGCTAGTAACCCCTTTTCCTGTAAATTTTACTAAAAAAAGAAGAAAATTGTCAAAGTGGGAAGTCTGAATGTGCATGGATGTTGTGCAAATGATAAGAAAGATGATTGTGGATGTTATGAATGAGAAGAAGCTGGATGTCCTGGCTTTAAGTGAAACAAAGCTGAAGGGGGTGGGAGAGTTTCAATGGAGAGGAATAAATGGGATTAGGTCAGGGGTTTCAAATAGAGTTAGAGCTAAAGGAGTAGCAATAATGTTGAAGGATAAGCTATGGCAAGAAAAGATGGACTATAAATGCATTAATTCAAGGATTATGTGGAGTAAAATAAAGGTTGGATGTGAAAAGTGGGTTATATTAAGCGTATATGCACCTGGAGAAGAAAGAAGTGTAGAGGAGAGAGAGAGATTTTGGGAAATGTTGAGTGAATGCGTGGGGAGTTTTGAACCAAGTGTGAGAATACTTGTGGTTGAGGATTTCAATGCTAAAGTGGGTAAAAATGTTGTGGAAGGAGTATTAAGTAAATTTGGGGTGCCAGGGGTAAATGTAAATGGGGAGCCTTTAATTGAGCTATGTGTAGAAAGAGATTTGGTAATAAGTAATACATATTTTATGAAAAAGTGGATAAATAAATATACAAGGTATGGTGTAGCATGTAATGAAAGTAGTTTGTTAGATTATGTATTGGTGGATAAAAGGTTAATGGGTAGGCTCCAGGATGTACATGTTTATAGAGGGGCAACTGATATATCGGATCATTATTTAGTTGTAGCTACAGTTAGAGGTAGATGGGACAAGAGGAAGGTGGCAACAACAAGTAGGAGGGAAGTGAAAGTGTATAAACTAAGGGAGGAGGAAGTTCGGGCGAGATATAAGCGACTGTTGGCAGAAAGGTGGGCTAGTGCAAAGATGGGTAGCAGGGGGGTTGAAGAGGGTTGGATGAGTTTTAAAAATGCAGTATTAGAATGTGGGGCAGAAGTTTGTGGTGCGTTGAGGTATATGTGGAGTCAAAAAACGTTATCTATGGAGGCAAAGAAGGGAATGTATGAAAGTATAGTAGTACCAACACACTTATATGGGTGTGAAGCTTGGGTTGTGAATGCAGCAGCGAGGAGGTGGTTGGAGGCAGTGGAGATGTCCTGTCTAAGGGAAATGGGGTGGTGAAAAATATTATGAAAGGAAAATTCGGAGTGGGGAAAAATTAGGGGGGAAGGTGCGGATTTTAAAAAAAAATATTAGTCGGGGGTTGGGAAGAGGGGTTTTGTTGAGGGGGTTTTTGGTCATTTAGGGGAAAATTTAAATTCAAAGTAAAAGGGACATGGGAGCATTTAAAATCGTATGAAAAGGGAAAGGCGGGGTGGGGGTCGCCCTCAAAAAGGGTTTGGGAAAAAGGGGGGTTTTTGTGGGCAGGGGGGGCCCTTGGGATTTCCCTAGCAGGGTGAATGACCCGTGTTCGATGGAGTAAATGGGTTAATGGTTTTTGGGGAAACCTGCGATTGTTGGAGTCGGCAGGGTAATTTTTTAGTGTAGGGATTCGGGGAAAAAGGTTATTTTTATATGGGCTGGACTCGAGCCCTGGAAAGGGGAAAAGGGTTAAAATTTCCCTTTGCATTCAAAAGGAGGGGTTCGGGATTTTTTGCATTTGGAGGGATATGTTGTGTATTTTTATATGAAATTGTTCAAAAATGTTGTGTTCTGGCACCTCTAAAAAACAGTGATTATGTGTGAGTGGGGTTTAAAAGGGGTTTGAATAAATGAAGTATTTTCTTTTTGGGTCCCCCTGCCTCGGTGGGGAGGGGTTTGACTTGTTGAAAGAAAAAAAAGTTGAAGCCCCTTGATTTGTATTCCCTGAAATGCGGGGAGATGCATGATAATATAAACATGGGAAAATCCTAGGGGGGATTGTCCAAACTTGCAAATGTAAAAACACTCCCCATGAAAGCAAAAGCTCGGCAAGAGATGCAAAATTCCCCCCCATGAAAAACAGGGGCTTACGGTACACTGAAAAGACAACACAGTAAGTGCAAAGGGGGCCCCAAAACTGTTCAAAATTTCCTCCCAGATACATAAGGGGGAAATTTCCAATTTGACCCCTTTTTGTTTCACGGCACTGGACAAGGCACCTAAAGTCAGTGGAAATAAATGGTTTAAAAAACCGACCCCAATGGAAATTTTTAAAAAAAAAAATGCAGGGATTAAAGTGGGTCCTTTATTGACTACGTTTCGCCATACAGGGGGGGCTTTTTCAAGCACCCAAAAAGAAAATACCTGGGGTGGAAGGAACGGGAAATATTTATAAATCCCGGGTTTAGAAAGCTGAGGGGCAGGGTGGGGGGAAAAAATGCGCATCTGATGATGTTTCCGAGTGGGGTTATAGGTTTTAAAAAATTGGGTTTGCTTGGAAAAGGGGATTGGATAAGTTTGTGAAACAGACCTTCTACAGGGGTTTTATTTTGGGGTAGCGATGAAAAGAAGTTTTTGGCAATTTGGTTTTTAAACTATGTTATAGAAGCCACTATTCTGGGTTGAAGTTGGGCGGATATAAAATAAAATATGGGTTCCCGGATTTTCGGGATTTAGTGTTTTTTTTTTCTGTGGCGTAAAATCTTGAGTTTCTGTAGGTTTTTCAAGTGGTTGTGTTGGGAAATTTTTGGTTTTTTTGTACGGGAAGGGGATTCCCTTTTGTCGTCAGACATTTTTGCGTATTTTGGGGTTCGGAAATTTGTGTTTGGAAAGGGTCCCTTGATGTTTCGCCCACGTATAACTTGTTGCAGTCATCACAAGGGATTATGTATACCCCTGCAGAGGATGGAGGCTTGTCCTGTCTACTACTGGTGATGTCCTTGATGGTCGTGGTTGTGGAGGTAGATACTTGGAATGATGTTTTGACAAAAGATGTTGGAAAACTGTTTGGCAATGGAGTTGGTGGGAAGGACTATGTATCTCTTCTCGGCAGTGTCTTCTCTGGGTGTGTTGAAGATGTTTAATGCTCGCCGTCTGCAGTCTCTGATGAAGTGACGAGGATAGTGGAGTTTAGAAAATATTTGTTCAATTATAGTGCATTCTTCCTCAAGGAACTCGTTGCTGCAGATTCTGAGTGCACGCAGGAAGAAGCCTATAATTACACCACGTTTGGTTTTGGTGTCGTGGTGAGAGTAGAAGTGGAGAAGATCGTTTTGGTTGGTGGGTTTTTGATAGACTTTAAAACGAAGTTCATGGTCAGCTTTGCAGAGCAGGACATCAAGGAAAGGAAGAGTGTTGTCGACTTCTTCAAGTGTGAACTGGATTGAAGGCTCGACCTGGTTGAGCTTGTCTTGGAGAGCTTGAACGTTGAAGCGTTTAGGAGTTATGAGGAGAATGTCGTCAACATAACGGAGCCAGGTGACAGACGAAGGAATAATGGTGGAGAAACGTTCGGCTTCTAGATGTTCCATGTATAGGTTCGCCAGGACTGCACTGAGTGGCGAACCCATGGGTAGTCCAAAAGTCTGCTGAAAGAGGTGATTTTCGAAAGAGAAACACGTAAAGCCAACACATAGTTCAACAAGGTCGATGAAATCGCTGGCTGGAATGGGAGATCAAGTGAATCGTCAATTTTCCTGCGCAAGAGATCGATGGCTTGTGTAGTAGGTACTTTGGTGAATAGGGAAGTCACGTCAAGGCTGGAAAGTTTCTTGTTCCTGATGTTGATGTTGCGAATGCGATTGAGAAGATCACCTGAGTGTTTGAGATGTGCTGGACTGATAGTGCGCAAGAGTTTAGAGAGGTGTTTGGCGAGAATTCCTGAGAGCTGGTGGGGAGCACTGCCTATTCCCGGTATCCTGGTATCCCACTGAGGCCCATATCCTCGGGAATAGGCAGTGCTCCCACCAGCTCTCAGGAATTCTCGCCAAACACCTCTCTAAACTCTTGGGCACTATCAGTCCAGCACATCTCAAACACTCAGGTGATCTTCTCAATCGCATTCGCGATTGGGATTGGCAGAGAGCATGCATAGTTCCTTTGTATAAAGGCAAAGGGGACAAAAGAGAGTGCAAAAATTTTAGGGGATAAGTCTGTTGAGTATACCTGGTAAAGTGTATGGTAGAGTTATTATTGAAAGAATTAAATGTAAGACTGAGAATGGGTAGCAGATGAACAAGGAGCTTTAGGGATTGGTTGGGGCGATGTGTGGGACCAGGTGTTTACAGTTGAAACATATAAGTGAACAGTATTTAGATAAGGCTTCTATTAGGGTCTTTGTGCAGTTTATGGATTTGGAAAAGGCATTTGACAGGAGTGGATGGGGGGCAATTGGGCGGATGTTTGTTGGTGTATGGTGTAGGAGGTAGGTTATGAATGCAGTGAAGGTTCTTACGAGGATAGTGAGGCTCAAGTTTGAGTACATAGGAAGAGGGAAATTATTTCCCAGTTAAAAGTAGGCCTTAGACAGGTTGGTGGATGTCACCGTGGATTGTTTAAATATATTTTAGATGGGGTTGTAGAGAAGTAAATGCGTGGGTCTTGGACAAGAGGCGTGGAAGTTAAAGATAAAGATCACACAAAGTGGGCTAGTTGTCACAGTTGCTCTTTGCTGATGGACACTGAGCTCTTGGGGTTTGAAGAGCCAAGTTGAGAGAATTGGTGGAATGAATTTGGTTAGGTGTGTTGCAAAAGTAGAAAATTTAAAAGTGAATAAGGAAAGAAAAAGAGTAGAGTTATGAGGATAACAAAAATATTAGGTGATGAAAGATTGGATATCAGTTTTGATGGGAGAGAGTATGGAGGTGGTGAATGTATTCAGATTGTTGGAGTGGACTGTGTCAAGCGGATGGGTCTATGAGGACGAGGATGAATCATAGAATTGATGAGGGGGAAAAGGGTGGAGTGGCTGCACTTACAGTCTGGTGGAGACAAAGAACTTTGTCCTTGGAGCTAATGAGAGGGTATGTTGAGAGTATAGTTTTACCAACCACTCTTTTATGGGGAGTGAAGCTATGGGTGGATTGAATGTTGCAGCAAGGAGAAGGCTGGGGGGGGAAGGTAGTGGAGATGTCATGTCTGAGGCTATGTGTGGTGTGTATATAATGCAGAGAATTCGTAGTTTGGAAGTGAGGAGGAGGGGGGAGATTACCCAAAACTGTTGTCAGAGGGGCCTGAGGAAAGGGTTGTTGAGGTGTCTCGGACATGTAGAGTGAATGGAGCGAAACAGAAGGACTTCAGAGTGTAGCAGTTCTGTATCAGTGGGAAGGAAGGCGGGGTGGGTAGGGGTCGGCCCTAGGAAAGGTTGGAGGGAGGGGGTATAACGGAAGGTTTATGTGTGCGAGAGGGGCTTGGATTCTCCAGCTGGTGTTCGTGAGCGGTTGATAGGAGTGAATGGGAAGACGAATGTTTTTTATACTTGACGTGCTGTTGGAAGTGTGAGCAAAGTAACATTTAGAAGGGGTTCAGGGAAACCGGCGGTCCGGATTGAGTCCTGGAGATGGGAACGTACAGTGCCTGCACTCTGAAGAGGGGTTGTTAATGTTGCAGTTTAAAAATGTAGTGATAAAAGCACCTTTGGCAATAAAGTGTTGGAGGAATGATGGTGAAAGTTTTCTTTTTCGGGACACCCTGCCTTGGTGGGAATCGGCCTGTGTGTGATAATAAAAAAAAAAATGGTTAAATACAAAAAAAGAGTATTCCTGGTAGATCATCACCCCCCCGATAATAAGAAGAGTGGAGGTGAATGACTTCCCAAAACCAGATAAGTTTAATAATTTTTTTTTTTTACTTTTTTTATTTTTTTTTTATTTTTATTTATTTTTTTTTTTATTTTTTTTTTTTTATTTTTTTTTTTTCTTTTTTTGTTTTTTTTTTTATTTTTTTTTATTTTTTTTTTTTTTTTTTACATAATTTTTTTTTCTTTATTTTATTTCTTTATTTTAATATTTAATTTTTTTAATTTTTTAAATTTTTTTATTTATTTGTTGTTTTTTTTTTTTTTTTAAATTTTTTTTATTTTTTTTTTTTTATTTTTTTTTTTTTTTTTTTTTACTTTTTTTTTTTTTTATTTTTTTTCTTTTTTTTTTTTTTTTTTTTTTTATTTTTTATTTTTTATTTATGTTGTTTATTTTTTTTTTTTTTTTCTTTCCTTTTTTTCTTTTTTTTTTTTTTTTTTTTTTTTATTTTTTTTTTTTTATTATAATTTTTTTTTATTTTTTTTTTTTTTTTTTTAATTTTTTTTTTATTTTATTTTTTTTTTGTTTATTTTTTTTTTTTTTTTTTTAATTTTTTTTATATTTTTTTTTTTTTTATTTTTTTTTTGTTTTTTTAATTTTTTTTTCTTTTATTATTTTTAATATTTTTTTTTTATTTTTTTTTTTTTTTATCTTATTTTTTTTTTTTTTTTTTTTTATTTTTTTTTTTTTTTTTCTTTAATTTCCTTTTTTTTTTTTTTTTTATTTTTTTTTTTATTTATTTTTTTTTTTTTTTTTTTTTTTTTTTTTTTTTTTTTAATTTTTTTTTCTTTTTTTCTTTTTTTTATTATTTTTATTTTTTCTTGTTTTACCAGGAGTAGATACGATAAAAAAAAACTCAGACTTGAAGAAATCTAGTGTTTTACAGATGGCCTGGCTAGATTGCAGTGTAGGCAGTGACAGTTGTGGTGTGCTAGGGTTGGTTGTCACCCGGGGGCGGAATCTTTGGTGTAATCCCCCTTGGAATTTCAAGTCTAGTCATCTTCTCCTAAATGCCCCAAATCACTCATCAACCCTCGGTATTATACTCCCCCCCCCCTTTTTTTTTTAAATACGCCCTTTTAATTTGTCTACTGTCTTTGCCAAATTCTCTGCAGAATTTCCCAAATGGAGTGTCATCAGCACAATGACAACTGTGATGTATCCCACTGTGTATTTAATCCCCATTTCCTCTTCCTAACACCTTTGCATTCACTTCTCTTTTACAACCATCCATATCTAAGGAACCTGTTTAATGGTAGATGAATGTGGGGGAACAATTGTAAAGAAACTTGTTCAATGACTTCACCTGCCCCAGGTTGTGAGTGAAAGGTGCTACCAAATGAGCTACAAGGTACATGAATGTTTGTGTTGCCTTTGGGTATTTTCTATAATATTGAAGTTTGAATTAAGTTCACCTGCTTTGGGTAATGGCTCATTATCTGACTGCTAACTGCTTTTTCTTTTTTCAGCTTGGTATCAATGCTTTGGGATTTTCTCCAATGAATCACACACCACGTCTGCTACATGACCATAATGAATTTCTTAATGAGAAGATATTTCTTCGTGGTATAGATATATATTATTCTATTATATTGAACCTGGCTAACCTGAAGCCTTACTAAGACTTTGTTCCTATTTTAAGACAATAAGCTCTCTTGTTAATGTGTTTTATAAACTATTTTTCTATATAGTATATATATTCTATATTATTGTACCCACGAACAAGTGGTATTGATCAATAACTATATAAAAGAATGAATTTCACTACAATTAATTGTAACTTGTATACCCACATTTAATATTATATTTGTTATTTAGGAGAATAAAGCTGGAAAATGCTCTACCGCCCCGTGACATTCTTTTGATATGTGAAAATGTTAATTATTTTTGTTCATGGTATGATTTTTTACACCTCTGTACATAAAATAATTATGCTGTGGGAATCTCGCAGCGCTGTATAGCCCTTGTGGCTTAGCGCTTCTTTTTTATTATAATAATAATAATAATAATAATGTGGGAATTTCGCTAATACACCTACACATAAAAGCACCTTTTCAGTGTTCCACGTTTTCGTTGATTTTAAAATGAGCCACTGTTCATTGTTCCACTCGCTGGCAATAGTACCGGTGACTGGAACAATGGCTCAGATGAAAAACTGAAAATGTGAAACACTGAAATTAGGTGCTGCACGTGCAGGGCACTCTCGTATCTGATATCAGTTTCCCCTTGATGATAATATCAGTTGATCTTCAGCAATGTGTGTAGTGATTTGCAAGCATTTATCCTCTGCCTTCAGCCCATTACTGACTTGCCAGGATTTTAAATACCATAGCCTAACTAAATGCACTATGACCCCCTAAACTGTTGTATTTGTGTGTCTCTGGCAAGACAGTAATAGTGTGAATGATGGTGAATGTTTCTTTTTCAGGTCACTCTTCCTCGGCTACAATGTTAAAAAATAAACCATTTTGCAAATGAACCAATAATGAATGGTACCCATCCTTTCTAAAACAGTGTTGTTTGATCCAGATAGGTTTAGCACATCTTGTTACTCTAATATCAACAGAGTTTGGGTTAGAAAGTATCTCACTTGCAACTATTTTTTTAACCCTTACTCATGTTTTTGGCATATTGCTGTGCTGGCAAGTGATATGGTTACATTCTGGAGAATTTTATTATTGTATCATGCCATTGTTGATTGTTATATTAATAAAAAAAAAAAATCCTGTTATAGATTCAATATGACAGAGGGAAAATACTCTATCGTTCCATTGTTTAACTTTCCAAAAATTTCAAACTTCTGTCCCAGATGAATAACATTTTGGTGTTACTGTAGCAACATCTGTAATGTGGCCCATTTCCTGGACCCATTGTGTGCCTCTGTAATCTCATAAGTACCACCCACACCTCGGGTATACGCTAGTATAGTTATCACTATAACTGTTTCATATTGCACATTGTTGTGCTGTACAGTAAACTTCTTCAAGAGGAAAGGAATAGGGGGTGCCTGATGCAGTAGAGGGCTCTTGTTGCAGGGAATTGGGTTTAATCCCCCCCCCCCATTTGCAGCTTCTGTATAACCCCTTTAGATTGAGCCTGTATGACCCTTGTGGGTTTAGCGCTTATTTTTTTTTTTTTTTTTTTTTTTTTTACTAGTCGGCGTCTCCCACGAGGAGGGGTGACCCAAAAAGAAAGAAAAATCCTCCAAAAAATACTTTCATCATCATTCTACACTTTTCACTCACTCACACATTCACGTTTTTGCAGAGGTTGCTCAGAAACAGTTTAGAAGCATATACGTATAAAAGATACCACAACATATCCCCTCAAATGCTAATATCCTGAACCCTCCTTTAGTGTACAGGCATTGTTATCCCATTTCGAGGACTCAAGTCCGGCTATATAAAATAACGGTTTCCCCTTGAATCCCTTCACTAAATTTTTACCCTGCTCACACTCCAACAGATCGTCAGGTCCCAAATACCATTCGTCTATTCACTCCTATCGAAAACGCTCGCGTACGCTGCTGGAAGTCCAAGCACTCTGACGACTGTTATATACCTATATAGCCAATTGTTACTTTGCTATTGGTCATTTGTCTTAAGTGATAAAAAAAAATACCAGGGTCGAGTTTGCTTAGCGGCCTCTTGTAAGTTTATCCAAAAAGCCTAAATCCCATGGGGTTAAAGAAGATGTTGGGCCCAAGGAAATTTGTGAACAGTGACCCCAGATTAAGAAAGTAAATGGCAGTTTCATCACAAAGGTATTGGTCATTTTGTTTAAAAAAACCCATGTGGAAGGGTTTAAAATAAAAGAAAGGTGTGAGCTCTAGGGGTAAACTAATAATTACCATTTTTGTTTAGAATCTAGAAAAAGAGTTTCTTGGTTGGTCATGGCTTCATTGCACTGCTCAGTTTCACCCCTTCAAGGGGTTAAAGCGGCAAAGGCTTTTCTTTTCAAGAAAGAGTATATTTAATTTTATGGATATAAATTTTTAAACTGCCATTCTCCATTGCTGTAAATGTAACTCCTATAAATTCAGCACTTCCTAAATTAAAATGGACGTCCTAATATAATGTGTACAGTGTGTATCTCCACTGAGAATTAGGTCTAGCCTTGCTATGAATGACTCACAGATTTGCACTTAAAAAAAAATAAAATAAAATATTTTATAGATTTAGACAGTAATATATTAGTGAAAATCCTAAAATCTGCTCATTGTGACACTTTTATGTAGCGAAATTTTGTATTGCATAAATTTTTAAAATTATGAAAATGGTAAACTCGAGGAGTCATCAAAAACTCAAAATAGGTGGAGCGAGTTTGTTTAAGGAATTTTAGCTCCAATTTTTGAACAAAGCCTCCCAGTATAGGACAACAGTATTTTAAAAGGAAGGGGGGCCAAAAAATTTTTTAATTCACGAATTGTATACCCCTCTTAATCAAGGGGGGGGGCCTTGATATTACAAAGGGCTCTTGATCCAAAGAATTTTAGTTTCCTTCTTTTCCCCAGGATCAAACCTGAAAATCCCCTTAGGCTACCCTGCCCCTTTCCCTTTGGGTCAAAATGATTATCTTCCATTTCCAGGCATGGTGATCCTTGGGTGGCGCATCCCCCTCCCCATTACCTCATATGTAATAATATCAAAAGGTACAGTAAAGAACAAAAAGGCACAATACCATGACTGGAATACACAAATAACCCACACATAGGAAAGAAGCTTACAACGACATTTCGGTCAATCTTGGACCATTTACAAAGCCACACTAACACGAAAGATAGAGGGAGCCAGTTTATATAGAAGAGATGACAAGGATGGGGCCAAGAGAAGTAGGAAATAGTAGTGGTAGAGGTAAGGCTGGTAGTCATAGTAGTAGTAAGTTTATTCAGGTACGTATACACAAATACAGTTACATATCATACATAGCAGCAACCTAGGATAACCCAAAAAAGTCAGACAAAGTAACTTATTTCCATTGGAGTCCTGGTGGTGGTAGCATAAAGTAGGGAGAGTGCTTTATGTGGGACATGATACAGAAAGGGAGAGTGAAGGGAGATCAAAGTAAAGGTAGTAGCAAAAGCAGTTGGAATGGAAGTACAGTAGTAGTAGGAATGGGGTCAGTCAAAGAAGAAAAAGCAGCACTGCAGGAGAGCTAAGGACCCACAAGGGGTAGCACCAAAAGCACAGGGAAGGGGAAGGAAACTGAAGGACAGTACACCCTTAGGCAGAAGAAAGGAAAAACAATGAAAAATAGGAAAGGAGTGGGTTAAGTCACGTGTGTTCTAAAGTTTAAAGCATTTGACAGTGTGAGATATGAAGGTATCCACAGGTTATTATAATTATTATAATCATGGGGGTGTGCTAAACCCATAGGATTATACAGTGCCTGGGGAAAGGGGGTATGGAAGGTATTCAGGCTCAATGAAGGGAACCGGAGCACAGATCCAATTCCCTAGATCAAGAGCCCCTCATCAGCATCAATGAACCTCCCCTGAGGGGCAGTATCTACATAGACAAAGCCATGACTAAGATTCATGCAAGGAAAGTTATGAATATGGGGCGATTCAACGAGATGGTGACTGAAAGAAATAGAGAGCACGTTTCTAGCAGAGGACCAGTCAATAGGATGATTGTGATCTCTAACATGAACTGTACACATCTTTCTCCATAAGGCTCTGACACTGGTGAGGGGCTCTTGATCTAGGGAATTGGATCTGTTCTCCAGTTCTCTGAATTGAGCCTGAATACCTTCTCCCCCCCAGGTGCTGTACAATTCCTACGGGTTTAGCGCTCCCCCATGATCATAATAAATTCATAGTAGTACAGCCGCCACACAAGATTCATGTAGCAGTACAATATATTCATTATGCTAGTGAATTAAATTGTTTGAATATCATAAATGCCAGTGATGAATATAGTAAAAGTGGCCTGGTGGCAAAAGCTCTCGCTTCACATGGTGAGGGTTCAGGTTCAATTCCTGGCAAGGGTGGAAACATCAGACGTATTTCCTTACACCGGTTGTCTATGTTCACCCATCAGTAAAATGGGTACCTGGGTGTTAGTCGACTGGTGTGGGTCGCATCTTGGGACAAAACTGATCTAATTTGCCTGAAATGCTCTGCAAAACAAGTGGCTTTTTATACAGTAGTATGTTATTGATGTCAGCTAGGCCTGTATACCCTATACATGTACTTGTAAAGATATTATTATTATTATTATTATTGTATTTGCTCAGTAGCAACTGTGCACTGTACAGAACATCCACACGAGCTATCAGAGTCATTCCAGGTTTGGTCTGGTCCTTGATACTGTACACCAGCATTCAAAATTTGAATCTGATCGAATGAGGGGTTCTTGAGTTTTTTTTTTTTTTTTTTTTTTTTTCAACAAGTTGGTCGTCTCCCACCGAGGCAGGGTGACCCCAAAAAAGAAAGAAAATCCCCAAAAAGAAAATACTTTCATCATCATTCAACACTTTCACCACACTCACACATTATCACTGCTTTTGCAGAGGTGTTCAGAATACAACAGTTTAGAAGCATATATGTATAAAGATACACAACATATCCCTCCAAACTGCCAATATCCCAAACCCCTCCTTTAAAGTGCAGGCATTGTACTTCCCATTTCCAGGACTCAAGTCCGACTATAAGAAAATAACCGGTTTCCCTGAACCCCTTCACTAAATATTACCCTGCTCACACTCCAACAGATCGTAAGGTCCCAAGTATCATTCGTCTCCATTCACTCCTATCTAACACGCTCATGCACGCTTGCTGGAAGTCCAAGCCCCTCGCCCACAAAACCTCCTTTACCCCCTCCTTCCAACCCTTTTGAGGACGACCCCTACCCCTCTTTCCTTCCCCTATAGATTTATATGCTTTCCATGTCATTCTACTTTGATCCATTCTCTCTAAATGACCAAACCACCTCAACAACCCCTCTTCTGCCCTCTGACTAATACTTTTATTAACTCCACACCTTCTCCTAATTTCCACACTCCGAATTTTCTGCATAATATTTACACCACACATTGCCCTTAGACAGGACATCTCCACTGCCTCCAACCGTCTCCTCGCTGCTGCATTTACCACCCAAGCTTCACATCCATATAAGTAAGTAAGTAAGTAAATAAATTTATTCAGGTATACACAATACAGTTACATAGAATTATCATACATAGCAGCATATGTGTAGAGAACCTAGGATAACCCAAAAAAGTCAGACAGAGTGACTTATTTCCATGGGGGTCCTTTTTACCTTTTTAAATTTTAAAATTTAAAAGGTTTTATA
>NC_069453.1:35199795-35201643 GCF_026875155.1 Cherax quadricarinatus | reverse complement strand
TTGTCCCCTGTGAGTACAAAAACCCTTACTTTAATGAACTCGGGTTTCACGACAACCCTGATTTCTTTAAAACCGACAGCCCAACGCCCGGGGCCCCCTCGGTTAGCGGCACCAGCTGGGGGCAAAAAGAAGTGTAACAACTGAAACTAGTGGGGGAATACATTTTGGAAAACCCCCCTTTTGACCCCAAACCAACTACTACTACCACCCCCAAACACTACCACCACTTTTGGGCCGCCGCCACCCCCACCACCATCCCAAACCACCCCCCACCACTACTCCCACCCCTAAAACCACCACTCCTACCACCGCCCCCCCACTACAAACCACCACCACCACCACCACTACTCACACCCCCCCCCAAACCACCACCACTACAAAAACCACCACCCCCAACCACTAAAACCACCCCACACTACCACCATCACAACTAATACCACCCCCCAATACTACCACCACCATTTCCCCCACCCCCAAACCAACCATAACCACACTCCCCAACCACACAAACCAAAATTGAAATTGTGATAGCCCACCAGAAATTTTCCAGGAGACGTCAGTGTAGTTTCCGAGCGGGTTAGGGAACCGGGGTGGGACGAGTTTTTGACAGATGGACAGTGGTCGTACGTACGAAAATTGGAAGAGTTTGGGGCACTACGTAACACACCCCACACCACACACACACACACAAAACACACACACACAAAAACACACACACACCACACACACACATACACACACTACACACAAAACACATAAACAAATACAACACACACCACACACCCCACACACACACACACACCACACACCCCACAAAATACATGTGTTTGGGTTTTTTGTTTTTGTTGTTGTTTGTTGTGTGTGTGTGTGTTTTTGGTATACTTACAAATTTGAAACTCACCGTTTTTGTGGTTGCAGGGGTCGAGTCATAAAATTCCCTTGGCCCCGACCCTTCACTGATTGTACGGGTTTCTTCTCTCCCCCTGCTCCAGAGCTTTATCAAACCTCGTCTTAAAAGTATGTATGGTTCCCCCCCCTTCCACAAACGTCACTTTCTAGGCTTTTCCCACGGGCCTGAAAACCCCCTGGGGACTGAAGAAATACTTCCAAACACCCCTTTTGACTCATCAAAGTCTTCAGCTTCCATTTGTGACCCCTTGTTTCGTTCCCACTCGGGAAACCCCCAACCCCCCGGTCTTTGTCCCCCCTTTGTCTGTTCCAACCATTTTTTTAAATATTTTCGTTATCATTTTTCCCCTAACCCTCCCTTTTTCCCCCCGTGTCCAGGCCGATTTCCCCAACCTTTCTTCGTAGGACGATCCCCTTGGGTCTGGGGCTTTTCTTGTTGCAAAAAACCTTTTCCCCTTTCTCTAATTTTTTGACGTGCTTTACCAGGGGTGGAACCCAAACTGGTTTCTGCTACTCCCTATGGGCCTACAAAACGGTGTACAAGTGTTGAACGATTCCTTACTGAGGGGAAACGGAAAAGTTTTTCTTAGGTTTTCCAGAAAACCCCGTACGCTTCAGCGTCGGGTCAGGAAATGTGCCGGTATTAACTCCCCCCCCAAAAAAACTTTTTCCCCGAAAGAGGTTTGCGTCTTTGGGCCCCCCTAGACTATCTGGCCCCACGGTCTTCTTTGCCCTTCCCCCCCACTTTATGACTTTGCATTTGGGAGGGTTTAAAACAAGGGGCCATTGCTGGACCAGGGTTGTAGCCTGTCCCGTCTTTTTGTAACCGGCCGACCTCGACCGATTTGTTTCTCCCCCATTTAAATTCACATCATCCGCAAACAAGGACCTTCTAAATCTATTTTCCCTTTCCCTTATGTCATTCACATAACCAAAAAC
>NC_069453.1:35184795-35194795 GCF_026875155.1 Cherax quadricarinatus | reverse complement strand
CGAGGAGAGGTTAAGGGAATCAACCTGACGACACTGGAAGACAGGAGAGATAGCGGGGACATGATAAGACATACAAAATACTGAAGGGGAAATTTTGACAAGCTGGACAAGACAGGATGTTCCAGAGATTGGACACAGTAACAAGGGGCACAGTTGGAAGTTGAAGACACAGATGAATCATAGGGATGTTAGGAAGTATTTCTTCAGCCACAGAGTAGTCAGTAAGTAGAATGAATAGTTTGGAAGCGATGTAGTGGAGGCAGGATCCATGCATAGTTTAAAGCAAGGTATGATAAACCCTCACGGTTCAGGGAGAGTGACCTAGTGGCAAACGGTGAAGAGGCGGGGCCAGGAGCTTGGACTCGACCCCTGCAACCTCACTAGGTTTGAGTCCCACACACACACACCCCCGCAAAATACACACACACACACACACACACCACCACACACACAACAGCTGCAGGGAGGAAACCAAAATTAAAATGAGGGGATACACAGGATATGCAGTGGGAGAATGAAAGGGTGAGGTCAAGTCTTTGTGTATGGGCTCCAGGAAGTTGAAGGGAAACATATGAAGCAAGAAAACAAGGGGAAAAAAAACAATTGAAAGCAAATTTTGAAAGCAATGGGAGAAGACGACATGACCAGCTGGGAAAATTTTTGGAGAATTTGGGGGGTTGTAAAAAAAAAGAACCCGGCCAGTGAAAGTGACCTTCAAGGCAGAAACGACTCGGAACAGGATCCTGCAGGACAAAGCACGATTAA
Organism: Cherax quadricarinatus; assembly: GCF_026875155.1. Classification (NCBI taxonomy): domain Eukaryota; kingdom Metazoa; phylum Arthropoda; class Malacostraca; order Decapoda; family Parastacidae; genus Cherax; species Cherax quadricarinatus. The sequence continues at coordinate 35,194,030 of NC_069453.1, read as the reverse complement.
GGGACATGCCGGGATACAGGAAGGTGCATCTCGACCGCGACAGAACACAAGAAGAAAGGCAGAAAATGAGAGAGATGGTACAAAGGCGAAAGGAGGAAAGAGAGGGATGAGAAGACAGACAGGAGATCCCCGACCCAGGAAGAAGATCAAATACAGCCTCCCTCACAACTTCCTATAGAAGCCTCCCAACCATTTCAACCCCAGTGCAACCAAACACTCTAAATCAAAACAAACCCCTGCCACAAACCAATGCCCCCACCCACTGCATTACAAACTCCACCCCCACAGCAACAAACCCATAGTTCCTTACCAGTCTCCCACTTCCCCACCCCAATACACCTCCAGACCACAGTCTTAGAAAAGAAGTTGAAGGTGTGGTATACAAATGCAGATGGAATAACAAACAAGTATGAGGAGTGGCATGAAAGAATCAAGGAGAATCCCCCGACATAATAGCACTCACAGAAACAAAACTCACCAGAATAAAACAGATTTAATCTTTCCATCCGATTCAAATCCTCAGGAAAAACAGAGGGAGGAGAGGGGAGGAGTTGCACTGCTCATTAAAAACCAGTGGGGTTTTGAGAAAATGGAAGGAATGGATAGCACGGGCGAAAGGGACTACTTAGTAATGAACAATCCCGTCTGAGGACATAAGTTGATAATTGCATAATGCACAACCCACACAGAACTGCAGGAGGCCAAGAGAAGAATATGATGAGATCAACAGAACAATGGTCGACACACTAGCCGAGGTGGCCAGGAGAGCACACATGGGGGGAGCAAGTTACTAGTTATGGGTGATTTTTAATCACAAGGAGATTGACTGGGAAAACCTGGAGCCCCATGGGGGTCCCGAAACATGGAGAGCCCCAAAATGATGGGTGTGGGACTGGAAAACCTCATCATCAACATGTTAAGACACTACCAGAGAGAGAGGGGAGGATGAACCAGCAAGACTGGACCTTGTATTCACCATGAGTAGTTCGGACATCGAGGGTATCATGTATAAAAGGCCCCTGGGAGCTAGTGATCAGTGGTTCGTGCTTGACTACATAGTTAAGCTCCAAGTGGAGGAAATAGCAGGAATAGGCTGGGAAAAACCAAACTACAAAAGGGGGAACTACTCAGCATGAGGAACTTCCTTCAAGGCATTCAGTGGGAGAGGGAACTGACAGGAAAACCAGTACAAGAAATGATGGACTAATGTGGCAACAAAATGCAAGGAGGCAGAGGAGAGGTTTGTTCCCAAGGGAAACAGAAATAATGGGAAGAACAGAACGAGTCCTTGGTTCACCCAAAGGTGTAGGGGGGCAAAAACTAGGTGTACTAGAGAAAAGGAAAAGTACAGAAGACAGAGAACTCAGGAAAATTAAAGAGATTAGCCGAAGAGCCAGAAACGAATATGCCAGATAAGAAGGGAGGCTCAGAGGGCAATATGAAATGACAGCATCAAAAGTAAAGACTGACCCGAAGCTGTTGTACAGCCAAAATCAGGAGGAAAACAACAGTGAAGGACCAGGTAATCAGACTGAGGAAAAAGGGGGCTGAGGAATTCACAAGAAACGACCGAGAGGTATTCGGGAGCTCAAAAACAAGATTTAAAGAGGTATTTACAGTGGAAACCAGTAGGACTCCAGGGAAAACAGAACAGGGGGCACACCAGCAAGTGCTGGATGAGGTACATATAACCAAGGAGGGGGGTGAAGAAGCTGCTATGCGATCTTGACACCTCAAGGCTGTGGGACCAGACAACATCTCTCCATGGTCCTTAAAAAGGGAGCAGAGATATTGTGTGAGCCATTAACAAAGATCTTCAACACATTTGAACTGGGCAACTCCTGAGGTATGGGAAAATGGCAAATGTAGTCCCAATTTTTAAAAAGGGAGACAGACATGAGGCACTGAACTACAGACCTGTATCACTAACGTGTATAGTATGCAAGGTCATGGAGAAAGATTCATCAGGAGGAGAGTGGTGGAGCACCTGGAAAGAAACAAGTGTATAAAATTTACAACGGTTTCAGGGAAGGAAAATCCTGTGTCACAAACCTACTAGAGTTTTATGACAAGGTTACAGAAGTAAGACAGAGAGAGAGGGGTGGATCGACCGCATATTTTTGGACTGCAAGAAGGCCTTCGACACAGTTCCTCACAAGAGGTTACTGCAAAAGCTAGAGGATCAGGCACACATAACAGGAAAGGCACTGCAATGGATCAGAGAATACCTGACAGGGAGGCAACAACGAGTCATGGTACGCGACGAGGTGTCAGAGTGGGCGCCTGCGACAAGCGGGGTTCCACAGGGTCAGTCCTAGGACCTGTGCTGTTCTTGGTATATGTGAACGACATAACTGAAGGGATAGACTCAGAAGTGTCCTTGTTTGCAGATGATGCGAAGTTAATGAGAAGAATCATATCGATGAGGATCAGGCAGGACTACAAAGAGACACTGGACAGCTACAAGCCTGGTCCAGCAACTGGCTCCTTGAATTTAACCCTGCCAAATGCAAAGTCATGAAGATTGGGGAAGGGCAAAGAAGACCGCAGACACAATATAGTTTAGATGGCCAAAGACTGCAAACCTCACTCAAGGAAAAAGATCTGGGGGTGAGTATAACACCGAGCATATCTCCTGAGGCGCACATCAATCAGATAACTGCTGCAGCATACGGCGCCTGGCAAACCTACGGATAGCGTTCCAATACCTCAGTAAGGATTCGTTTAAGACTCTGTATACCATTTACGTCAGGCCCATACTGGAGTATGCAGCACCAGTTTGGAACCCACACCTAGTCAAGCACGTCAAGAAATTAAGAGAAAGTGCAAAGGTTTTGCAACTAGACATCCAAGCTACGGAATGTCCTACGAAGAAAGTGAGGGAAATCCGGCCGACGACAACTGGAGGACAGAGGGTCAGGGAGACATGTAACGACATAATAAAATACTGCGCGGAATAGCATAGGTGGACAAAGACGGATGTTCCAGAGAAGGGACACAACACAAAGGTCACAATTGGAATTGAAGACTCAGATGAATCAAAGGGATGTTAGGAAGTATTTCTTCAGTCAGTGCCGTGGAATAGCTAGAAAAGTGACGTAGTGGAGGCGGAACCATACATAGTTTTAAGGCGAGGTATGATAAGCTCATGGGGCAGGGAGAGAGAGGACCTAGTAGCAATACCGCGAAGAGCCTGGCCAGAGCTGTGACTCGACCCCTGCAACCACAAAATAGGGAGTACACACACACATACATGCACATATACATACCCTCATAAATACATACACGCCAGACACACACACACACACACACACACACACACAACACACACACACACACAGAACACACCACACACACACCACACAACACACTCCCAAAGAAAACCTACTGACTTGTTATGCCTCAAGGATGGGGGTTCACCTTTTTTTGGTTAAACTTTTCATTCAGATCATCGTTTCGCTCCTCTTAAAGCGCTGCAAAGAGCGAAACGTTTGTGTTTTGCTCATATTATCTCTGGTCCCCTAATACCAATAATAATGAATAGAAAATAATAATAATAATAAAATAAAGTAATAATAATGTAATAAAATAATAGTAATTGTAATAATAAAATAATAATACTGGCAATAATAATAATTATTAATAATGATAAAAATAATTTTGGGGCAATTTTTTTTCCGATTCCTTGTCGCCAAAATTATGCGTCCGGAGGCGGAATGATCTAGATGTACGCTGACGTGGCTATACAGAGTCAAGCAGAGAGAGAGAGAGAGAGGAAAGAGATGAGAGAGAGAGAGAGAGAGTAAAGAATCGCAAAGACCTTTTGAAGAAATTCCAAACGCTGCTTTCGCGGACGCGAAGTCTAGTACTGCGACACATCCAGTTTTCTCTGTATCTCTGCGTTTCTCATCTGTTCTTCAATTCTCCTTTCAACCCTCACCCCTTCCGGGTGAGGTGAGTATCCTTGCTTGCTTACAGCCACACATAGCGGCCCGTACCTTGTGATACCCTTGCTTGCGTTCAGCACACCTACGGGCCCCGTACCTGTAAGTATCCTTGCTTGCTTACAGCCACACCTAGCGGCCCGTACCTGTGGAGTATCCCTGGCTTGCTTACAGCCACACTACGGGCCCTACCTGTAAGTATCCTTTGCTTGCTTACAGCCACACCTAGCGGGGCCCGTACCTGTAAGTATCCCTTGCTTTCTACCAGCCACACCTAGCGGGTCCGTACCTGTAAAGTATCCTTCTTCCTACACCACACCAGCGGGCCCGTACCTGTGAGTATCCTTGCTTCCTTACAGCCACACCTAGCGGGTTCCGTACCTGTAAGTATCCTTGCTTGCTTACAGCCACACATAGCGGCCCTACATGTAAGTATCCTGCTTTCTTACAACCACACTACGGGTCCGTACCTGTAAGTATCCTTGCTTCCTTACAGCCACACCTAGCGGGCCCGACCTTGAGTATCCGTGCTTCCTTACAGCCACACCTAGCGGCCCGTACCTGAGTATCCTTGCTTTCCTTACAGCCACACCTAGCGTCCGTACCTGTGGATATCCTGCTTTCCTTACAGCCCACCTAGCGGGTTCGTGCCCTGTGTTATCCTTGCTTCCTTACAGACAGCCACACTAGCGGGCCCGTACCTGGTGAGTATCCTTGCTTCCTTACAGCCACACCTAGCGGGTTCGTGCTGTTGTATCTTGCTTCCTTACAGCCACACCGTACGGGCCCGTACCTGTGAGTATCCTTGCTTCCAACAGCCACACCTAGCGGGTTCGTGCTGTGTGATCCTTGCTTCCTTACAGACAGCCACACCTAGCGGGGTTATACTGTGTGTATCCTTGCTTCCCCTACAGCCACACCTAGCGGGCCCGTACCTGTAGTATCCTTGGTTCCTTACAGCCACAACTAGCGGTTGTGCCTGTGGGGTATCCTCTCCTTACAGCCACAACCTAGCGGGTCCGTACCTGTGTTATCCTTGCTTCCTTACACCCCCCCAAAAACACCCCTAAAAAAACGGGGGTCCGTACCTGGTGAGTATCCTTGCTTCCCTTACAGCCACACCCTACGGTTCGTGCCTTGTGTGAATCCGTGCTTCCTTCAGCCACACCATAGCGGGTTCGTGCCTGGGTGTATCCTTTGCTCCTTACACCAACACCAGCGGGTTCTACCTGTGTGGACCTTGCTTCCTTACAGCACACCTAGCGGTTCGGACCTGTGTGTATCCTTGCTTCCTTACAGCCACACCTAGCGGGTTCGGTACTGTTGGTGTATCCTGCTTCCTTACAGCCACACCTTACGGTCCGTACCTGTGAGTATCCCTTGCTTCCTCCAGCCCACACCTAGCGGGTCCGTTACCTGTGAGTATCCTTGCATCCTCAGCCAACACCTAGGCAGTCCGTACCTGTGAGTACCTTGCTTCCTATCCAGCCACACCTACGGGTCCTACCTTGATATCCTTGCTTCCTTCGCAGCCACACCTACGGTCCCGACCTGTGATATCCTTGCTTCCTTCAGCCACACCTAGCGGGTCCTACCTGTGAGTATCATTGCTTCCTTTCCAGCCACACCTACGGTCCGTACCTGTGAGTATACTTGCTTCCTCCAGCCACAAACACCTACGGGTCCGAACCTTGAGTATCCTTGCGTCCTCCAGCACACCTAGCGGGTCCGACCTGTGAGTATCCCCCGGCTTCCCTTCCACTCACACCTAGCGGGTCCCGTACCTGTGAGTATCCTTGCTTCCTTCCAGCCACAACCGAGCGGGTCCGTAACCTGTGAGTATCCTTGCTTCCTTCAGCCACACCGAGCGGGTCCGTACCTGTGAGTATCCGTGCTTCCTTCCAGTCACATCCTAGCGGGGCCCGTACCCTGTGAGTATCCTTGCTTCCTTCCAGCCACATAGGATAGAAATACATCATAACTTTACACATGGAAATCCATGGAGGGATTAGTTCCAAACCTGAACACTGGAAATCACTCCGTGTGAAAACAGGAGACTTGGTAGATGATGTATATAACCTCCAGTAACAAGCAGGGCGCGACGAGTTCTCTAAGAACTCTGTGAGTGTCAAGGTCCCCGACTCTCAACGCTCTCCCTCTGGCATTAAGGGGAATTACCAACCAAACCTTGGTTGTCTTCAAGACGGGAACCAATTAAAATTGATTCGTAGCACTAGACTACGTTCGGCCAACTTAACAGCCCTCCCTGAATCAGACATGATCCAACTGAGGTCCCGCAGAGGGATTATCGAGGGCACTACCCCACCGACAATACCCGCCTCCATCTTAACGACGCCTTCCCGAGGAAGATCTCAGAGCCACTGAGATGAGGCTGGTTCCCTCTCACCAGTGGTACAAAGTGGCCGTAAGTACTGTATTAAGAACCTACCGACGGCGTGTATACATGCTATATCTGGAGGTGAAATACGCCGCTAATTCACCCGACAAAATTGGGTTTAAAAATTTGAAGAGGGCCGCAACAGGACGCAAGTGGCTAACGCGCCTCCCCCCCCAGCCTACCCCGCCCCCCTGCCATGTATCGTGTTTTCATATAACTTTTGGTAACTATCAAGAGAGAGAGCGAGAGAGAGAGACAGAAAATGAGAGAGAGAGAGATAGACAGAAAGAGAGAGAGAGAGAGAGAGAGAGAGAGAAGCAGAGAGAGAGAGACTGATTTAGGTAACAGCTCTTATTAGTTTTAACTAAAATCAGAACCCTGAAAAAATCTTGTGTAAAAGAGAGAGAGAGAGAGATTATACAAAAGGAGATAAGGTAAATAAGGTTGTGGGCGATAACTTTGAAACATATCTTAAAGATTTGAAACTTTCGAAGCAATATTTTTGGGGTCCTCCCCCCCTTGAGACCTGAGGGGGGAAGGACCTCCTAGGATATTTTTATTATTGTTGTTTGTTTGGTTTTAGTTTTGTCATTGTATTTTTCCTCTCTCTTACCTCCTCGGGAAGCTGGCTTGTCCCAGTGTGTGGTGGAGTTAACTTTGTGATGGGGTTTTATCGACTGTGAAGTGGTGGGTGGTGGGTATGGGTAGGGGAGGGGGGAGGGGGAGGAGGGAGGAGACCTTTTTTTGAAGGATTTATATATTGGTGAAGACTTTTTAAAGATCTATATTTTGATTAAAAGTCACCTGGAGAAAAATTTTAGTAACCCCGCACCTCCCAAAAATTTTCAAGCTACGGATTCTCTGCGTTATATCACACCACACATTGCCTCATAACGACATCTCCACTGCCTCCACCTTCTCCTCGCTGCAAACATTCACCAACCAATGTTTTCACACCCATATAAGAGTGTTGGTACACTATGTTCTCTACATTCCACTCTATGCTTCCCATGATAATAATCTTGTCTCCACAGACACCTCAGTGCTCCACTCGCCTTTTTTCCCCTCATCTTTTCTATAATTCACCTCATCTTTCATAGATCCGATCTGTTGACACGTTCCACTCCTAAATATCTGAATCCATTCACCCCTCCATACTCCTCCCGCCAACCTGATATCCAATCTTTCGTTACCCAATTTGTTGTGTTATCTCATCACCTACTCTTCAGTTTTCACTTTCATTTAAGTTTCCTTCTTTTACATACCCTACTTCCCTAAGCTCATCCACCAACCTCTGCAACTTCTCTTCAAATCTCCCAAAAGCACAGTGTCATCAGCAAAGAGTAACTGTGATAACTCCCAGTTTGTGTTAATTCGTTATCTTTTAACCCACACTGAAGAACTCCCAGTTTGTGTTTGATTCTTTATCTTTTTAACCCCACACCTCTTGCCAACGCCTGAACATTCACTTCTCTTACAACCTCATCGATAATATTACAACCCCGGAATCAAAAACAAATGGCCCTGTTATCCCGGGTGTAATGGGACAAATAACACAGCAAATAGTTTAGACTTATATTACCTTCACCAATTTAGAACAGCAATACGTACACTATTTACAGTGATAAGTATATGCACTCCACGGTAAGCAGGCAAAACAGAAGCCACAAGAGAGCAGACCGTGCTTCAACAACCAGCCTCTAGAATGGGAAAGACAAGGGCAACAGGAGAGAGGTACACACATAACCTCTGCGATTGCAAAACCATCTCTTATTGCTAAACCTGGTCACTAGGTGACGGACGGGGCCCCATCATCAACTCTAGCAACCTGGTTTCGCTGTTGGGGGAGATAGCCTGTTAAATGAGGGTGTGGACATGCGCCGAATAAAGGTTACTACTCTTTTGCATGCACACCCCCACCCCGAGAAGGCTCAGGATTAAGGCTGCCACCTCCCAGTGGTAACCGTGCCACCATTGGCACAAAATAATGGGACCGCCTTCCTCTCCACCATCCAACTCTAAAGCTCAGCTTTCTCGTGACAAAAACCCAAACCCTAAACCAAGTTAGACAGCAGTCAGTCAGGCTAGCATATAGGTCCAAGATACAGGCGACGGTAGCCCGCAACCCCCACTAAAAAAAAAAAAAAAAAAACCCGCACACCAGGGGATAAAAAAAAGACGTGAAAAGGGTACCAAAATAATATAACAACGGGGTGGGGGGGGGGGGGGGACTAACCTAAATAAATAAAAATATAGACTCCTTGCAATAATAAGGGTCCATACCTTTTTCTACTTCTCTAGGACATGTTTACTAGGGATATTAAAAGCTTTCCAAATGGTTGGGGTTTGTGGGGGCAGTTGGGACGAATATGAACCTACTTTCGTTACAAAGAAGCAACGACAGGCTTGCCCTTTACCCCTGCTGACGTTGCAAATGGTGTCGTTCTGGCTGTGTCCTCTCTGGATACTGTTGTCGAGATGCACTTCAAGCCATGAAGTATTTGCTCTCCGCAGTGAACCATATTTGAGAACGTGGCTCACCAGTGACTTTAGTTGGCTGACGAGACGTTCTCCCCTCCGGCTGGCACTTTCATTCTCCAAGGTTGACGATCTCCTGCTCATGCCAGCTGTTGAAAAAGAGACGGGACCCGCTCGGACAAGGACGTTAGTTTCGAAGTATCAGCCAACCTGGCTGCCTCCAATGCAGTGGATACGTCACGATCCTGCAAAAAGACCGAACCTCTGTTCCCGCAGACTCCAGCAGGTTATCAATCAGATAAGCTGTACCAGCTCCTCAAAGGTAAGAAGCACCACTTCTTTACACCTGCTTGTAAAGCTTTGTTTGCTGTCTCACAAAGTCCACTAGGATTGACCAAGCTGTCGTCTGCCCAGC
>NC_069453.1:35153396-35178396 GCF_026875155.1 Cherax quadricarinatus | reverse complement strand
TAATACTACGCATGGGAATTGCTTCAGGATATCTGGTTACTTTATCCATAATCGTAAATAAATATTGATTTCCAGACTTTGACCTAGGTAGTGGACCTACACAATCTATAATTAAATCTGCAAAACGATCTCCATCAGCATGTATAGGTTGGAGAGGTGCAGGTTTAATGGAATGTCCAGGTTTCCCTACACACACACACACACACACACACACAGAGAGGGGTGGATAGATTGCATTTTCTTGGACTGCAAGAAGGCGTTTGACACAGTTCTACACAAGAGATTAGTGCAAAAACTGGAGGACCAAGCAGGGATAACAGGGAAGGCACTACAATGGATCAGGGAATACTTGTCAGGAAGACAGCAGCGAGTCATGGTACGTGGCGAGGTGTCAGAGTGGACACCTGTGACGAGTGGGGTCCCACAGGGGTCAGTCCTAGGACCGGTGCTGTTTCTGGTATTTGTGAACGACATGACGAATGGAATAGGCTCCGAAGTGTCCCTGTTTGCAGATGATTTGAAGCTAATGAGAAGAATTCATTCGGACAAAGACGAAGCAGAACTACAAAGGGATTTGGACAGGCTGCAGACCTGGTCCAGCAATTGGCTCCAGAGACTACTCTTGGGGTGAGTATAACACCAGGCACATCTCCTGAGGCGCACATCAACCAAATAACTGCTGCAGCATATGGGCGCCTAGCAAACCTAAGAACAGCATTCCGACATTTTAATAAGGAATCGTTCAGGACCCTGTACACTGTGTACGTTAGGCCCAGATTGGAGTATGCGGCACCAGTTTGGAACCCACACCTAGCCAAGCACGTAAAGAAACTAGAGAAAGTTCAAAGGTTTGCAACAAGACTAGTCCCAGAGCTAAGAGATATGTCCTACGAGGAGAGGTTAAGGGAAATCAACCTGACGACACTGGAAGACAGGAGAGATAGCGGGGACATGATAATGACATACAAAATACTGAGAGGAATTGACAACCTGGACAAAGACAGGATGTTCCAGAGATTGGACACAGTAACAAGGGGACACAGTTGGAAGTTGAAGACACAGATGAATCACAGGGATGTTAGGAAGTATTTCTTCAGCCACAGAGTAGTCAGTAAGTGGAATGAATAGTTTGGGAAGCGATGTAGTGGAGGCAGGATCCATGCATAGCTTTAAGCAGAGGTATGATAAAGCTCACGGTTCAGGGAGAGTGACCTAGTGGCGATCGGTGAAGAGGCGGGGCCAGGAGCTTGAACTCGACCCCTGCAACCTCAACTAGGTGAGTACACACACACACGCACATACACACACACACACACACACACACACACACACACACACACACACACACACACACACACACACACACACACAGCTGCAGTGGAGGAAACCAAATTAAATGAGGGGATACACAGGGATATGCAGTGGGAGAATGAAAGGGTGAGGTCAGTCTTTGTGTATGGGCTCCAGGAAGTTGAAGGGGAAACATATGAAGCAAGAAAACAAGGGGAAAAAAAGCAATTGAAAGCATTATGAAAGCAATAGGAGAAGACGACATGACCCAGCTGGAAATTTTTTGGAGAATAGGGGGGTTTGTAAAAAAAAGAACCTGGCCAGTGAAAGTGACCTTCAAGGCAGAAGCGACTCGGAACAGGATCCTGCAGGACAAAGCACGATTAAGGGACATGCCGGCATACAGGAAGGTGTATCTCGACTGCGACAGAACACAAGAAGAAAGGCAGAAACTTAGAGAGATGGTACAAAGGCGAAAGGAGGAAAGAGAGGGGATGGAGAAGACAGGAGATCCCAGACCCAGGAAGAAGATCAAATACAGCCTCCCTCACAACTTCCTATAGAAGCCTCCCAACCAGGTCAACCCCAGTGCAACCAAACACTCTAAATCAAAACACCCATGCCACATCCAATGCCCCCACCCACTACATTACAAACTCCACCCCCACAGCAACAACCCATAGTTCCTTACCAGGTCTCCCACTTCCCCAACCCCAATACACATCCCAGACCACAGTCTTAGAAAAGAAGTTGAAGGTGTGGTATACAAATGCAGATGGAATAACAAACAAGTATGAGGAGTGGCACGAAAGAATCAAGGAGACATCCCCAGACATAATAGCACTCACAGAAACAAAACTCACCAGTATAATAACAGATTTAATCTTTCCATCCGGATATCAAATCCTCAGGAAAGACAGAGGGAGGAGAGGGGGAGGAGTTGCACTGCTCATTAAAAACCAGTGGGGTTTTGAGAAAATGGAAGGAATGGATAGCACGGGCGAAAGGGACTACTTAGTAGGAACAATCCAGTCTGAGGGACATAAGTTGATAATTGCAGTAATGCACAACCCACCACAGAACTGCAGGAGGCCAAGAGAAGAATATGATGAGATCAACAGAACAATGGTCGACACACTAGCCGAGGTGGCCAGGAGAGCACACATGGGGGGAGCAAAGTTACTAGTTATGGGTGATTTCAATCACAAGGAGATTGACTGGGAAAACCTGGAGCCCCATGGGGGTCCCGAAACATGGAGAGCCAAGATGATGGATGTGGTACTGGAAAACCTCATGCATCAACATGTTAGAGACACTACCAGAGAGAGAGGAGAGGATGAACCAGCAAGACTGGACCTTGTATTCACCATGAGTAGTTCGGACATCGAGGGTATCATGTATGAAAGGCCCCTGGGAGCTAGTGATCATGTGGTTCTGTGCTTTGACTACATAGATGAGCTCCAAGTGGAGAGAATAGCAGGAATAGGCTGGGAAAAACCAAACTACAAAAGGGGGAACTACTCAGGCATGAGGAACTTCCTTCAAGGCATTCAGTACAAGAAATGATGGACTATGTGGCAACAAAATGCAAGGAGGCAGAGGAGAGGTTTGTTCCCAAGGGAAACAGAAATAATGGGAAGAACAGAACGAGTCCTTGGTTCACCCAAAGGTGTAGGGAGGCAAAAACTAGGTGTACTAGAGAATGGAAAAGGTACAGAAGACAGAGAACTCAGGAAAATAAAGAGATTAGCCGAAGAGCCAGAAACGAATATGCACAGATAAGAAGGGGGGCTCAGAGACAATATGAAAATGACAGCATCAAAAGTAAAGACTGACCCGAAGCTGTTGTACAGCCACATCAGGAGGAAAACAACAGTCAAGGACCAGGTAATCAGACTGAGGAAGGGTGTTGAGGAATTCACAAGAAACGACTGAGAGGTATGTCGGGAGCTCAACACAAGATTTAAAGAGGTATTTACAGTGGAAACCAGTAGGACTCCTGGAAATCAGAACAGGGGGGCACACCAGCAAGTGCTGGATGAGGTACATATAACCAAGGAGGAGGTGAAGAAGCTGCTATGCGAACTTGACACCTCAAAGGCTGTGGGACCAGACAACATCTCTCCATGGGTCCTTAAAGAGGGAGCAGAGATATTGTGTGAGCCATTAACAAAGATCTTCAACACATTTGAAACTGGGCAACTCCCTGAGGTATGGAAAATGGCAAATGTAGTCCCAATTTTTAAAAAGGGAGACAGACATGAGGCACTGAACTACAGACCTGTATCACTAACGTGTATAGTATGCAAGGTCATGGAGAAGATCATCAGGAGGAGAGTGGTGGAGCACCTGGAAAGAAACAAGTGTATAATTGACAACGGTTTCAGGGAAGGAAAATCCTGTGTCACAAACCTACTAGAGTTTTATGACAAGGTTACAGAAGTAAGACAAGAGAGAGAGGGGTGGATCGACTGCATATTTTTGGACTGCAAGAAGGCCTTCGACACAGTTCCTCACAAGAGGTTACTGCAAAAGCTAGAGGATCAGGCACACATAACAGGAAAGGCACTGCAATGGATCAGAGAATACCTGACAGGGAGGCAACAACGAGTCATGGTACGCGACGAGGTGTCAGAGTGGGCGCCTGCGACAAGCGGGGTTCCACAGGGGTCAGTCCTAGGACCTGTGCTGTTCTTGGTATATGTGAACGACATAACGGAAGGGATAGACTCAGAAGTGTCCTTGTTTGCAGATGATGCGAAGTTAATGAGAAGAATCATATCGGATGAGGATCAGGCAGGACTACAAAGAGACCTGGACAGGCTACAAGCCTGGTCCAGCAACTGGCTCCTTGAATTTAACCCTGCCAAATGCAAAGTCATGAAGATTGGGGAAGGGCAAAGAAGACCGCAGACACAATATAGTTTAGATGGCCAAAGACTGCAAACCTCACTCAAGGAAAAAGATCTGGGGGTGAGTATAACACCGAGCATATCTCCTGAGGCGCACATCAATCAGATAACTGCTGCAGCATACGGGCGCCTGGCAAACCTACGGATAGCGTTCCAATACCTCAGTAAGGATTCGTTTAAGACTCTGTATACCATTTACGTCAGGCCCATACTGGAGTATGCAGCACCAGTTTGGAACCCACACCTAGTCAAGCACGTCAAGAAATTAAGAGAAAGTGCAAAGGTTTGCAACAAGACTAGTCCCAGAGCTACGGGGATTGTCCTACGAAGAAAGGTTGAGGGAAATCGGCCTGACGACACTGGAGGACAGGAGGGTCAGGGGAGACATGATAACGACATATAAAATACTGCGCGGAATAGGCAAGGTGGACAAAGACGGGATGTTCCAGAGATGGGACACAGACACAAGAGGTCACAATTGGAAGTTGAAGACTCAGATGAATCAAAGGGATGTTAGGAAGTATTTCTTCAGTCAGGCCGTGGAATAGCCTAGAAAGTGACGTAGTGGAGGCGGGAACCATACAGTTTTAAGGCGAGGTATGATAGAGCTCATGGGGCAGGGAGAGAGAGGACCTAGTAGCAATCAGCGAAGAGGTGGGGCCAGGAGTTGTGACTCGACCCCTGCAACCACAAATAGGTGAGTACACACACACATACATATACATACACACATACATACATACACACACACACACACACACACACACACACACACACACAACACACACACCCCACACACACACACACACACACACACACACACACACACACACACACAGTGCACACAACCGAGGAAGAAGTGAAGAGGCTTCTGAGCGAGCTAGATACCTCAAAGGCAATGGGGCCAGATAACATCTCCCCATGGGTATTGAGAGAGGGAGCAGAGGCGCTATGTGTACCCCTAACAACAATATTCAATACATCTATCGAAACAGGGAGATTGCCTGAGGCATGGAAGACAGCAAATGTAGTCCCAATCTTTAAAAAAGGAGACAGACATGAAGCATTAAACTACAGACCAGTGTCACTGACATGTATAGTATGCAAAATCATGGAGAAGATTATCAGGAGAAGAGTGGTGGAACACCTAGAAAGGAATGATCTCATCAACAGCAGCCAGCATGGTTTCAGGGACGGGAAATCCTGTGTCACAAACCTACTGGAGTTCTATGACATGGTGACAGCAGTAAGACAAGAGAGAGAGGGGTGGGTGGATTGCATTTTCTTGGACTGCAAGAAGGCGTTTGACACAGTTCCACACAAGAGATTGGTGCAAAAAACTGGAGGACCAAGCAGGGATAACAGGGAAGGCACTACAATGGATCAGGGAATACTTGTCAGGAAGACAGCAGCGAGTCATGGTACGTGGCGAGGTGTCAGAGTGGGCACCTGTGACCAGCGGGGTCCCGCAGGGGTTAGTCCTAGGACCAGTGCTGTTTCTGGTATTTGTGAACGACATGACGGAAGGAATAGACTCTGAGGTGTCCCTGTTTGCAGATGACGTGAAGTTGATGAGAAGAATACACTCGATCGAAAACCGGGCAGAACTAAAAAGGGATCGGGACCTGCAGCCCTGGTCCAGAAAAGGCTCCTGGAGTTCATCCCACCAAGTGCAAAGTCAGAAGTTGGGGGGAAGGGCAAAAAAGGCCGCAGCGGTCAGTCTAGGGGTCAGAGACTACAAACCCACTAAAGGAAAAAGATCTTGGGGTGGAAAAACACCAGGCACATCTCCGAAGCGCACATCAACCAAATAATGCGCAGCAAGGGGGCGCCTAGCAAACCCAAAACAGCTTTCCGACATTTTAATAAGAATCTTCGGGACCCTGTACACCGTATACGTTGGGCCCATATGGAGTAGGGGGGGCACCAGTTTAAACCCAACCTAGCCAAGCACGTAAAGAAACTAGAGAAATGCAAAGGTTTGAAACAAGACAGTCCCCAAACTAAGATATGTCCACGAGAAGGGTTAAGGGGAAATCAACCGACGACACTGGGGGACAGGGGTGGGGGGGACATGAAACGACATAAAAAATTACTGAGAGGAATTTGACAAGGACAAAGACGGGGTTTTCCAAAATTTGGACACAGTAAAAGGGGGACCATTTGGGAAAGCTAAGACACAGATAAAATCACAGGGATTTAGGAAGTATTTCTTTTAGCCACAAGGAGTCAGAAGTGGAATATTTGGGGGAAAGGGTGTAGTAGGGAGGGTCCCAAAATACTTTTTAAACAAGGTATGAAAAAACTCACGGCCGGGAAGTGACCTAGTAGCGAACATGAAGGCGGGGGCCCGGAGCCGGACCGACCCCCGCAACCTCAACTAGGTGATACAAATGGGGAGTACACACACACACACACAACACACCAAGAAAAACCTGACTTGTTTGCCACAAGATGTCTTGGTTAAACTTTTTCATTCAGCAACGTTTCGCTCCTCTTAAAACCTGCAAAGACGAAACGTTTTTTGTTTTTTCTCAGAATTAAACGCGGGGGCCCCATAAAAAAAAAATAAATAATAGTAATAATAATGGTAAGAAAATAATAGTATTGTAATAATAAAATAATAATAATGGCAATAATAATAATCATAAAAGATAATGATTTTTAATTTCAATAAAATATAAGCCACAATAAAGTTGAAAACATTTCCAGTAATCAATGATTTTGGCATTTTTTTGACGGGGGGTGTTCCTTGTCGCCAAACTTATGCGTCCGGAGGCGGATGATCTGAGTGTCGCCCTGACGTGCTCTATAGAAGTCAAGCAGAGAGAGAGAGAGAGAGTAAAGAATCGCAAAAGAACCTTTGAAGAAATTCCAAACGTGCTGCTTTCGCGACGCGAAGTCTAGTACTGCGACAACAATCCTGGTTTTCCTTCTCTGTATCTCTTGCGGTTTTCTTCATCTTTCTTCAATTCTCCTTCATCATTCACCCTCAACCCTTCGGGTGAGGGTGAGTATCCTTTGCTTGCTACAGCCACACCTAGCGGGCCCGTACCTGTAAGTATCCTTGCTTCCCTTTACAGCCACACCTACGGGTCCGTACCTGTAAGTATCCTTGCTTTCTTCTTACAGCCACACTGCGGTCCGTACACTGTGAGTATCCTTGCTGCTTACAGCCACACCTAGCGGGCCCGTACCTGTGTATCCTTGCTTTCTTACAGCCAAACCTAGCGGCCCGTACCGTAAGTATCCTTGCTTTCTTACAGCCACACCTAGCGGCCGTACCTGTAAGTATCCTGCTTTCTTACAGCCAACACCTAGCGGGCTCGTACCTGTAAGTACCTTGCTTTCTTACAGCCACACCTAGCGGCTCGTACCTGTAAGTATCCTTGCTTTCTTACAGCCACACCTAGCGGGCCTCGTACCTGTAAGTATCCTTGCTTTCTTACACCACACCTAGCGGTCCGTACCTGTGAGTTCCTTGCTTTCTTAACAGCCACACCTAGCGGGCTCGTACCTGTAAGTATCCTTGCTTTCTTACGCCACACCTAGCGTGTCTCGTACCTGTGAGTATCCTTGGCTTTCTTACAGCCACAACTACGGGTCCGTACCTGTTGAGTATCCTTGCTTCCTTAACAGCCACACCTAGCGGGTCCGTACCTGTGAGTATCCTGCTTCCCCTTACAGCCACACCTAGCGGGTTCGTACCTGTGTGTAATCCTTGCTTCCTTACAGCCCAACCAATCGGTCCCGTACCTGTGAGTATCCTTGCTTCCTTACAGCCACACCTAGCGGTCCGTACCTGTGAGTTATCCTCGCTTCTTACAAGCCACACCTAGCGGGTGTCGAAACCTGTGTGTATCCTTCTTCCTTACAGCCACCACACCTAGCGGGTCCGTACCGTGAGTATCCTTGTCTTCCATTACAGCCACACCCTACCGGTCCGCACCTGTGAGTATCCCTTGCTTCCTTACAGCCATCACCCTAGCGGGTTCGTACCTGTGAGTATCTTGCTTCCTTACAGCCTCACCTAGCGGTCCGTACCTGTGAGTATCCTTGCTTCCTTACACCACACCTAGCGGGTCCGTACCTGTGAGTAACCTTGCTTCCTTACAGCCACACCTAGCGGGTTCGTACCTGTGTGTAATCCTTGCTTCCTTACAGCCACCAACCTAAGCGGTCCGTACCTGTGAGTATCCTTGCTTCCTTCCAGCCACACCTAGCGGGTTTCGTAACCTGTGAGTATCCTTGCTTCCTTTACAGCCACACCTAGCGGGTTCGTACCCTGTGAGTATCCTTGCTTCCTTACAGCCACACCTAGCGGGTTCGTACCTGTGTGTACCTTGCTTCCTACAGCCACACCTAGCGGGTCCGTACCTGTGAGTATCCTTGCTTCCTTCTGCCACACCTAGCAGGTTTCGTACCTGTGAGTATCCTTGCTTCCTTCCAGCCACAACCTAGCGGTCCGTACCTGTGGAGTATCCTTGCTTCCTTACAGCCACACCTAGCGGGTCCGACCTGTGAGTATCCTTGCTTCCTTTCCAGCACACCTAGCGGGTTCGTACCTGTGAGTATCCCTTGCTCCTCCAGCCACACCTAGCGGTCCCCGCACCTGTGAGTATCCTTGCTTCCTCCAGCCACACCAGCCGTGTCCGTACCGTGATACCTTGCTTCCTTACAGCCACACCTAGCGGGGTCCGTACCTGTAGTATCCTGCTTCCTTACAGCCACACCTAGCGGGTTTCGTACTTGAGTATCCTGCTTCTCCAGCCACACCTAGCGGTCGTTACCTGTAGTATCCTTGCTTCTTACAGCCACACCTAGCGGGTTCGTACCTGTGAGTAGCCTGCTTCCTTCCATCCACACCTAGAGTCGGGTTCGTACCTGTATGATATCCTTGCTTTCCTACAAGCCAACCACCTACGGGTTCGTACCTGTGAGTATCCTTGCTTCCTTACAGCCACACCTAGCGGGTTCGTACCTGTGAGTATCCTTGCTTCCTTACAGCCACACCTAGCGGGTTCGTACCTGTGAGTATCCTTGCTTCCTTACAGCCACACCTAGCGGGTTCGTACCTGTGAGTATCCTTGCTTCCTTCCAGCCACACATAAGCGGTTCGTAACTGTGAGTATCCTGCTTCCTACCAGCCACACCTAGCGGTTCGTACCTGTGATATCCTTGCTTCCTTCCAGCCACATCCCTAGCGGGTCGAACCTTGTGTATCCTTGCTTCCTACAGCCACCACCTACGGGTTCGTACCTGTGAGTATCCTTGCTTCCTTCCAGCCACACCTAGCGGGTTCGTACCTGTGAGTATCCTTGCTTCCTTCCAGCCACACCTAGCGGGTTCGTACCTGTGAGTATCCTTGCTTCCTTCCTCCAAGCCACACCTGTAGCGGGTTTCGTACCTTTGTGTATCCTTGCTTTCCTTACAGAGCCACCCTAGCGGGTTCGTACCTGTGAGTATCCTTGCTTCCTTACAGCCACAACCTAGCGGGTTTCGTACCTGTGAGTTATCCTTGCTCCTTCCAGCCACACCTAGCGTGTTTCGTCCCTTGTGTATCCTTGCTTCCTTAAAGCCACACCTAGCGGGTTCGTAACCTGTGAGTATCCTTGCTTCCTTACACCACACCTAGCGGGTTCGTACCTGTGAGTATCCTTGCTTCCTCCAGCCACACTAGCGGTTCGTACCTGTGGGGGAGTTCCTTTGCTTCCCTCCAGGCCACACCTAGCGGGTTCGTACCTGTGTGTATCCTTGCTTCCTTACAGCCACACCTACGGGTTCGTACCCCTGTGAGTATCCTTGCTTCCTACATGCCACACCTAGCGGTTTCGTACTATGAGTATCCTTGCTTCCTTCCAGCCACACCTACGGTTTCGTACCAGTGAGTGATCCTTGCTCCTTCCAGCACACCAGCGGGTTCGTACCTGTGAGTAGC
The DNA here is from genome assembly GCF_026875155.1 of Cherax quadricarinatus. Classification (NCBI taxonomy): domain Eukaryota; kingdom Metazoa; phylum Arthropoda; class Malacostraca; order Decapoda; family Parastacidae; genus Cherax; species Cherax quadricarinatus. Next base: position 35,168,256 of record NC_069453.1, on the reverse strand, counting down.
CTTGCTCCTTCCAGCCACACCTAGCGGGTTCGCGTAACCTTGTGTATCCTTGCTCCTTCCAGCCACACCTAGCGGGTTCGTACCTGTGTGTATCCTTGCTTCTTACAGCCACACCTAGCTGGTTCGACCTGTGAGTATCCCTTGCCTTCCTTCCAGCCACACCTACGGGTTTCGTACCTGTGAGTATCCTTGGCATCCTTCCAGCCACACCTGGCGGGTTCGTACTGTGAGTATCCTGCTTCCTTCCAGCCACACCTAGCGGTTCGTACCTGTGAGTATCCTTGCTTCCGTTCCAGCCACACCTAGCGGGTTTCGTACCTTGAGTATCCTTCATCCTCCACACACCAGCGGGTTCGTACCTGTGAGAATCCTCCTTCTTCCTCCAGCCACACCTATGCGGGTTCGTACCCCGTGAGTATCCTTGCTTCCTTCCAGCCACACCTAGCGCGGGTTCGTACCTGTGAGTCTCCTTGCTTCCTTCCAGCCACACCTAGCGGGTCGTACCTGTGAGTATCCTGCTTCCTTCACAGCCACACCTAGCGGTTCGTACCTGTGAGTATCCTTGGCTTCCTTCCAGCCACACCTAGCGGTTCGTAACCTGAGAGTATCCTTGCTTCCTTCCAGCCACACTAGCGGTTCGTACCTGTGGATAACCTTGCCTTCCTTCCGCCACACCTAGCGGTTCGTACCTGTGAGTACCTGCATCCTTCCACCACACCTAGCGGGTTTCGTACCTGTGAGTATCCTTGCTTCCTTACAGCCACACTAGCGGGTTTCGTACTGTGAGTATCCTTGCATTCCTTCCACCACGAAACCTAGCGGGGTTCGTACCTGTGAGTATCCTTGCTTCTTCCAGCCACACCTAAGCGGTTTCCGTACATGTGAGTATCCTTGCTTCCTTACAGCCACACCTAGCGGTTCTGTACCCTGTGAGTATCCTTGCTTGCTTACAGCTCACAAAACCTAAGCGGTTCCGACCCTGTGAGTATCCTTCTTCTCTTACAGCCACCCTAGCGGGTTCGACCTGTGAGTATCCTTGCCTTGCCTTACAGCCACACCTAGCGTGTCCGTACCTGTGAGTATCCTTGCTTGCCTTCCAGCCACACCTACGGTTCGAATACCTGTGAGTATCCTTGCTTCCTTCCCAGCCACACCTAGCGGTTCGTACCTGTGAGTCTCCTTGCTTCCTCCAGCCACACCTCGCGGTTTCGTACCTGTGTTATCCTTGCTTCCTCCAGCCACACCTACGGTTCGTACCTGTAGTATCCTTGCTTCCTTCCAGCCACACCTAGCGGGTTCGAACCTGTAGTATCCTTGCCTTCCTTCCAGCACACCTAAGCGGTTCGTACCTGTGAGTACCTTGCTTCCTCCAGCCACACCTAGCGGTTCGTACCTGTGAGTAACCTGTGCTTCTTCCAGCCACACTAGCGGGTTCGTACCTGTGATACCTTGCTTCCTTTCCAGCCACAACCTAGCGGGTTTCGTACCGTGAGTATCCTGCTTCCTTTCAGCCACACACCAGCGGGTTCGTACTGTGAGTATCCTTGCTTCCTCACCACACCTAGCGGTTCGTACCTGTGAGTATCGCTTGCTTCCTTCCAGCACACTAACGGGTCCGTACCTGTGATATCCTTGCTTCCTTCCAGCCACAACCTAGCGGGTTCGGTACCTGTGAGTATTCCTTGCTCCTTCCACCACGACCTTGTCGGGTTCGTACCTGTGAGTATCCTTGCTTCCTTCCAGCCACACCTAGCGGGTTCGTACCTGTGATATCCTTGCTTCCTTCCAGCCACACCTAGCGGTTCGTACCGTGAGTATCCTTCCTTTCCTTCCAGCCACACCTAGCGGGTTCGTACCTGTGAGTATCCTTGCTTCCTTCCAGCCACACCTAGCGGTTGTACCTGTGAGTAATCCTTGCTTCCTTCCAGCCCACCTAGCGGGTTCGAACCTGTGAGTATCCTTGCTTTCCTTCCAGCCACACTAGCGGGTTCGTACCTGTGAGTAATCCTTGCTTCCTTCCAGCCACACCTAGCGGGTTCGTACCTGTGAGTATCCTTGCTTCCTTCCAGCCACACCTAGCGGGTTCGTACCTGTGAGTATCCTTGCTTCCTTCCAGCCACACCTAGCGGGTTCGTACCTGTGAGTAGCCTTGCTTTCCTTCCAGCCACAACCTAGCGGTTTCGTACCTGTGAGTATCCTTGCTCCTTCCAGCCACACCTAGCGGGGTTCGTACTGTGAGTATCCTACCTTGCTTTCCTTCCAGCCACACCTAGCGGGTTCGTACCTGTGAGTATCCTTGCTCCTTCCAGCCACACCTAGCGGGTTCGTACCTGTGAGTATCCTTGCTTCCTTCCAGCCACACCTAGCGGGTTCGTACCTGTGAGTATCCTTGCTTCCTTCCAGCCACACCTAGCGGGTTCGTACCTGTGAGTATCCTTGCTTCCTTCCAGCCACACCTAGCGGTTTCCGTACCTGTGAGTAATCCTTTGCTTTCTTCCAGCCACACTTAGCCGGGTTCGTACCTGTGGAGTATCCTTCTTCCGATCCAGCCACACCTAGCGGGTTCGTACCTGTGAGTATCCTTGCTTCCTTCCAGCCACACCTAGCGGGTTCGTACCTGTGAGTATCCTTGCTTCCTTCCAGCCACACCTAGCGGGTTCGTACCTGTGAGTATCCTCGTCCTTCTTCAGCCACACCGCCAAGACGGGTTCGTACCTGTGATATCCTTGCTTCCTTCCAGCCACACCTAGCGGGTCCTACACCTGTAGTATCAGGCTGACGGCCAGCCACACCTAGCGGTTCGTACCTGTGAGTATCCTTGCTTCCTTCCAGCCACACCTAGCGGGTTCGTACCTGTGAGTATCCTTGCTTCCTTCCAGCCACGACTAGCCGTTTCGGTACCTTGAGGTATCCTGCTTCATTCCAGCCACACTAGCGGTTTCGTACCTGTGAGTATCCTTGCTTCCTTCCAGCCACACCTAGCGGGTTCGTACCTGTGAGTATCCTTGCTTCCTTCCAGCCACACCTAGCGGGTTCGTACCTGTGAGTATCCTTGCTTCCTTCCAGCCACACCTAGCGGGTTCGTACCTGTGAGTATCCTTGCTTCCTTCCAGCCAGCCGCCTGCCAGAGTCGGAAGAGGAGGTGGCTGATATATGTATAACTTTCACTGTAAGGGTGATTATTACAGTGTCTCTCCTGCTACCTGAAGGGTATTCCGGGGGTCAACGCCCACGCGGCCCGGTCCATGACCAAGCCTCCTGCTGGATCAGGGCTTGATCAACGAGGCTGTTATTGCTGGCCGCACGTAGTCCAACGTACGAACCACAGCCCGGCTGATCCGGCACTGACATTAGGTATCTGTCCAGCTCCCTCTTGCATTTAGCCTCGGCACTTTTCCTTTCTCTATAGGTTTTGTCTCTTCCTCAAGCATTCTCACTTTCCCCCTCCTAGACAGTGCAATGTTGCATTAGTTGCACTTGTGTAGTCTTACCTAACACACGTGCAGTCAAATATAGAGACAGCAGATGTAGTAGCGAAGATGATTTAATCAGTCCATCATCCTTGGAGAAATAGTATTTTGTGGTGGTCAGTCCCTCAGCTGTGGGGACTGACCACCACCTTCAAAGTAGGCCAGGTTGCTGAGCTGGGAAACATACACAGAACTTTCACTGCTCTTGTTCACTAAGTCTTCTGAACTACTGTATTCCTTGGAACATAGGATAGAAAGATACATCATAACTTACACCTGGAAAGTCCTGGAGGGATTAGTTCCAAACCTGAACACTGAAATCACTCCGTGTGAAAACAGGAGACTTGGTAGATGTGATATACCTCCAGTAACAAGCAGGGGCGCGACGAGTTCTCTAAGAACTCTGTGAGTGTCAGAGGTCCCCGACTCTTCAACGCTCTCCCTCTGTGCATTAAGGGGAATTACCAACCAAACCTGTGGTTGTCTTCAAGACGGGAACCAATTAAACTTTGATTCATAGCACTAGACTACGTGCGGCCAACTGTAACAGCCTCCCTGATCAGACCATGATCCACCTGGAGGTCCCGCAGAGGGTATTATCGGAGGGGCACTACCCCCCCGACAATACCCTCCTCCATCTATAAACGACGCCTTCCCGAGGAAGATCTCAGAGCCACTGAGGATGAGGCTGGTTCCTCACCAGTGGGTACAAAGTGGCCGTGTAAGTTCTGTATTAGAGAACCTACCGACGGCGGTGTATTCATGGCATATATCGGGAGGTGAATACGCCGCTATTCACCCGACAAATTGGGTTTTAAAATTTGAAGAGGGCCGCAACAGGACGCGAGGTGGCTATCTCGCCTCCCCCCCAGCCTACCCCGCCCCCCTGCCATGTATCGTGTTTTCAATATAACTTTTGGTAGCTATCAAGAGAGGGGCGAGAGAGAGAGACAGAAAGAGAGAGAGAGAGAGAGAGAGAGAGAGAGGGGGAGAGAGAAGAGAGAGAAGAGAGGAGAGAGCGGGGAGAAGGGTGATTTAGGTTAACAGCTCTTATTGCTTGTAACTAAAATCAGGAACCCTGAAAAAATCTTGTGTAAAAGAGAGAGAGAGAGAGAGAGAGAGAGAGAGAGAGAGAGATTATATACAAAAGGAGGATAAGGTAAATAAGGTTTGGGCGATAACTTTGAAACGAATATCTTAAAGATTTGAAACTTTCGAAGCAATATTTTTTGGGGGTCCTCCCCCCCCTTGGAGAACTGAGGGGGGAAGGGACCTCCTAGGATATTTTTATTATTTGTTTTTTGTTTTGTTTTAGTTTTGTTTTATTTTTCCTCTCTCTTACTCCTCGGGAAGCTGTGCTTGTCCCAGTGTGTGTGGGTGGAGGTTAACTTTGTGATGGGTGTTTTATCGACTGGAAGGTGGTGGTGGTGGTGGGTAGTGGGTAGGGGGAGAGGGGAGGGGGAGGAGGGAGGGAGACCTTTTTTTGAAGAGATTTATATTGGTGAAGACTTATTAAAGAACTATATTTTGATAAAGTCACCTGGAGAATATTTTTAGTAACCCCGGCACCTCCCAAAAATTTTCAAACTACGGATTCTCTGCGTTATATTCACACCACACATTGCCCTCAGGGCACGACATCTCCACTGCCTCCAGCCTTCTCCTCGCTGCAACATTCACCAACCATGTTTCACACCCAATTTAAGAGGTGGGTTTGGTACACTATGTTCTCATACATTCCACTCTATGCTTCCATGGATAATATTCTTTGTCTCCACAGACTCCTCAGTGCTCCACTCGCCTTTTTTTCCCTCATCTATTCTATGATTCACTTCATCTTTCATAGATCCATCTGTTGACACGTCCACTCCTAAATATCTGAATACATTCACCTCCTCCATACTCTCTCCCTCCAACCTGATATCCAATCTTTCGTTACCCAATTTTGTGTTATCCTCATCACCTTACTCTTTCAGTTTTCACTTTCATTTTAAGTTTTCTTCTTTTACATACCCTACCAAACTCATCCACCAACCTCTGCAACTTCTCTTCAGAATCTCCCAAAAGCACAGTGTCATCAGCAAAGAGTAACTGTGATAACTCCCAGTTTGTGTTAGATTCTTTATCTTTTAACCCCACACTGATAACTCCCAGTTTGTGTTAGATTCTTTATCTTTTAACCCCACACCTCTTGCCAACGCCTGAACATTCACTTCTCTTACAACCCCATCTATAATATTACAACCCAGGAATCCAAATGGCCTGTTATCCCGGGTGTAATGGGAGCAAAATAAACACAGCAGAAAAGTTTAGACTTATATTATCCTTCACCAATTTAGAACAGCAATATGTACACTATGTACAGTGATAAGTATAGTGCACTCCACGGTAAGCAAGGCAGAAACAGAAGCCACAAGAGAGCAGACCGTGCTTCAACCAGCTCTAGAATGGGAATGACAAGGGCAGACAGGAGAGTGGTACCCACATAACATCTGCGATTGCCAAAACCATCTTCTTATTGGCTAGAACCTGGTCACTAGTTGAACGACGGGGCCCCATCATCAACTCTTAGCAACCTGGTTCGCTGGTTGGGGGAGATAGCCTGTAAATGAGGGTGTGTACATGCGCCGAATAAAGGTTACGTACTCTTTGTATGCCACACCCCCACCCCGAGAAGGCTCAGGATTAGGCTGCCACCTCCCAGTGGTAACCGTGCCGCCATGGCACGGATAAAAAAAAGAGCGTGAAAAGGGGTTACCACAAATAATATAACATCCTAACCTAAATAAATAAAAAATATTAGACTCTTGCAATAATAAGGGGCCATACCTTTTTCTACTTCTCTAAGGGACATGTTACTAGGGATATTAGAGATTTTCCCAATGGGTTGGGGTTTGTGGGGGCAGTTGGGACGAATATGACCTACTTTGTTACAGAGGAAGCAGACGACAGGCTTGCTCTTTACTCCCTGCTGACGTTGCAAATGGTGTCGTTCTGGCTGGTGTCTCTCTGGATACTGTTGTCGAGATGCACCATGAGTAGTTTGCCTCTCCGCAGGTGAACCATATGTTGAGAAGCGTGGCTCACCAGGTGACTTAGTTGGCTGACGTAGACGTTCTCCCTCCGGCTGGCACTTCATTCTCCAAGGTTGACGATCTCTGCTCATGCCAGGCTGTTGAAAAGAGAGACGGGACCGCTCGGACAAGGAGCAGTTAGTTTCGAAGGTATCAGCCAACCTGGCTGCCTCCAATGCAGTGGATAAGTCACGATCCTGCAGAAAGACTCGAACCTCTGGTCCCACAGACTCCAGCAGGTTATCAATCAGAATAAGCTGTACCAGCACCTCAAAGGTAGAGACACCACTTGCTTTACACCAGCTGGTAAAAGCTTTGGTTTGCTGTCTCACAAAGTCCACTAGGGATTGACCAAGCTGTCGTCTGCCCAGCTTAAATTTTTTTCTATATTTGGCTGGGATACATGTATATGCTCCCAACACTGTGGTCTTCACTACTTTATAATCAGAAAATTCAGCGTCATTTAATACTGACGTAAATTCCTGTGCCTTACCCAATAATGCTGTATGAACCAACGATGCCCAATGCTGTTCCGGCCACCTCAGGGCTCGAGCCTGATTTTCGAAGCTTTCGAAAAATTGTTCTGGTTCGGCCTCATTGAAGCGGGGAACAAGCTATACTGCTTTTTGAAAACTAAAATCATTTACAGAATGCGAAAACTGCCTCCTTTCTCTTTACCTATCAAATTCTTCCCTTGCGAATGCTCTCTGTTCCCTAGTTTGCTCAAAATTGATTTTTGCCAGCTCAAGTGCCAACGACGCTGATTCACCTTGAGACAACCCAGCTGCACTATACTGACCATTTTGCTCCGTAGGTGTATCATCTTCCTCCTGCGAGAACATAGTAGTTTTTGCCCTAGCTCCCGTAGAGGGAGGAGTCTGATGTACCATCTCTTCTTCTATAAGTTTGTCAGCAATTAGTGAACGCAGTTGCGCAGCTGTGAGAGTGCGTTTATATTTAATGCCAATGGAACGAGCAATTTTCCAACAACGCTGTAGGGACAATTTAGGTAGGTTATGCAAAGTATATGCCGACACCAGACGTCTGACTCGTCTAGGTGGCATAAGTTATTCGCTATGCACAGTGCGATTGCAGAGTACCCCAACGTAACACGTTAATTTGCAGAACATGCTTAGCTATGCACAGTACGATTGCAGAATACGCATACAAGCAAAGCCGACTGCAAAATTCTCCACACCGAACAGGCTAGTAACAACTGACACGCAAAATTTGTAAAGCAATGCCAGACATCCACACTGTTCTAGAAGATTGACCGTAGCGAAGCGAGCACACCGAACAAGCTAGTAGCGAGCTGTTGAACGATCACACAATAGCAAAGCTGACCATAAAGCAACCGACACGCAAAATTTGTAAAGCGTAGGCAAAGCTAATGCAATGCCAGACAGCAAGCTGCACAATGTTCCTGCTACGAGCTTCACCCTAAGCTCAACCGTTTCTCTAAGTCCAGCTCCAGCTCTCGGACAGGCTACCCATATTACAACCCAGGAATCCAAATGGCCTGTTATCCCGGGTGTAATGGGAGCAAATAAACACAGCAGAAAAGTTTAGACTTATATTATCCTTCACCAATTTAGAACAGCAATATGTACACTATGTACAGTGATAAGTATAGTGCACTCCACGGTAAGCAAGGCAAAAATAGAAGCCACAAGATAGCAGACCGTGCTTCAACCAGCTCTAGAATGGGAATGACAAGGGCAGACAGGAGAGTGGTACCCACATAACCTCTGCGATTGCCAAAACCATCTTCTTATTGGCTAGAACCTTGTCACTAGTTGAACGACGGGGCCCCATCATCAACTCTTAGCAACCTGGTTCGCTGGTTGGGGGAGATAGCCTGTAAATGAGGGTGTGTACATGCGCCGAATTAAGGTTACGTACTCTTTGCATGCCAATATAAATAATTTGAACAACCATGGTGACATCAAACATCCTTGTCTAAGGCCTACTTTTACTGGGAAATAATCTCCTCTTCTTCCTACATACCTACGGCTCACTATCCTCGTAAAAACTCTTAACTGCTTTCAGTAACCTACCACCTATTCCATACATTTGCAACAAATGCCACATTTCTTCCTTATCCACCCTATCACATACCTTTTCAAAATCCATAAATGCAACGAAAACCTCTTACCCTTATCTAAAAAATGTTCATCTATATGCTTCACTGTAAACACTTAGTCTACACACCCACTACCCTTCCTAAAGCCTCCTTGTTCATTGTGATACTGCTCTCCATCTTACTTTTAATTCTTTCAGTAACACCTCGACCTTTCACTTTACCAGGTATATTCAGCAAGTATCTCGATAATTCTTACCCCTCTTTTTTTGTCCCCTCTGACTTTATTCAAACGAGCCATGCTACCTTATTTACTTTTATAAATATATATATATATATTTATATATATATAAATATATTTATTAATATATATATATATTATATATATATTTAATATTATATATATGCAATAAGTCACAGTAAAACCGGTGATTTCCAAAAATGTGCAAAACAACCACTTGAAAGAAAAGAAAATTTCAAGCGCTTTAGTGACTCTCAATTATCAAGGACTTGATAATGTGAGTATCACGAAGCGCTTGGAATTTCTCTATTCTTTCAGGTTGGTTGTTTGCATTTATATATATATTTATATATATAATATATATATATATATAATCATATATATAAATATATATATATAATTTATATATTAATATAGCTCTATATTTATATATATGTCGTGGCCAAAAGTAAAAAATGTCAATTAGCAAAATATTTTTAAAAATAAGTCCTTTCTAAAATTCTCTTATTCGTTAAAGTATATTTTTTTCATTAATGTTTGGCGTAAAATTTATAATTTTGCACCAAAAGGATTTAGAAAACTTACCTAACCTTATTATAAAAGCTCAATTTATTTTAGCCTACCAACTAAATATATTTTAGATTTTTTTTTAAAAGAAAATTAAATACAAAAACAAACAAAGGGGAAATATTTTTTTTTTTCTTTTGGGTTCAAAAAGGGATTTTGGGGGAAAAATTATTCCCCTTACCCCAAAATTTTAAACTTTTTCCCTTAAAAGGCAAAGTTGGCGTTTTCTTTTTAAACCCAAAGATCCCCAAGTTCAAACCTATTCGGCCCACATTTTATACATTACATACATACTACAACATACTTTCATTACATACATCCCATAAAATTTACATACATACATACATAACAATAAAACCACTTACATCGGGGGGTTTTTTTTTTTTTAAAAAAAAACCAGGGGGTGGGGTTTTGGGGGGGAAAAAAAAAAAAAAAAAATTGGGGAGGACGTTTTGACCCTTTTTTCCCAAAAATTAAATTAAAAAATTTAAAAAAAAACCGGGACCCCAAACGAAGGGGAGAAACGGGAAAAAATGGGAAATTTTGGGGGGTGGAAAAACCAGCTGAGGGACCCAAATTTGTCAGTAAAAGGCTTCAAAAAAAAAACAGCCTTCTGAGTAAGTTTTCTTTTTGCTGTTTTGGGTTGCTACTGTTTTGCTGTTTGGGGTTGCTGCGGGTACTGTTTTGCAAGAGTTTTCCCGGGTGCTACTGCTGTATGCTTTTCTGCTGCTGCTGCTGCTGCTGCGGGCCCCCTTCCCAGCCTCCCTGTTTCTCCCGCTTGCTCCCCTGCTGCTGTGCTGTTTTTTTCTGCTGCTGCTGTGCTGCGCTCCCTTTTCGGGTGGGGGGTTTGGCTGCTTGCTATTTTGCTTTTCGGGGTTGTTGCTTTTTGTTTACTCCCTTTTCTGGCCTTGGGGTTGCTACTGTTTTTGGCTGTTTGTTTGCTGCCTCTGCTGTGGGGCCTTCCCCCGGGTTACTGCTTTTGGCAAAAGTGTTTGCCGCTGGCGGGTAGCGCTGCCAAATCCCTGCTCGGGGATTTTGCCCTAGTTTTCACATCCCCTTTTTAAGACAAGCGAGGTAACCCGGCTAGAAAATTTTTAAAAAAAAAACTAACCATTGCATTACTAAACGACCACCTCTCGAAGATCACTTCCAGGGTATAGCTCATGCAACGAAGGTGAGGGAAGATGATGACTCCCAAAGTATACCTTATGCAACGAAGGTGAGGAAAGGTGATCATTATGCAACGAAGGTAAGGGAAGGGGATCACTCCCAAGGTGAACCTTATGCAACGAAGGTGAGGAAAGGTGATCACTCTCAAGGTATACCTTATGCAACGAAGGTGAAGGAAGATGATCATTCCCAAATTATATCTTATGCAACGAAGGTGAGGGAAGGTGATCGCTCTCAAGGTATGTCTTATACAACGAAGGTGAGGGAAAGTGATCACTCACAGGGTATACCTTATACAACGAAGGTGATCACTCTCAGGGTATACCTTATACAACGAAGGTGATCACTCTCAGGGTATACCTTATACAACGAAGGCGATCGCTCTCAAGATATACCTTATACAACGAAGGTGATCAATCCCAGGGTATACCTTATACAACGAAGGTGAAGGAAGGTGATCACTGACACCTTTTACAGCAATGGTCTTTAAAAAGTGATTCCAGCCACTACAGCAGAGAATCTCAGGTAGTGTCTATCTCCATGCAGGAGGCCAGCAGCATTAGCCAGATAGGTAAACACACTGACTTAGGTTGATGAGTGAGACACATATGGTGCACGGTAAACTAGCCACTACCATCAAGGGAGGAGTAGGACTCTATATTAAGGATACTTTATCTTGCACAGAAGTGCTCAACTCTACGAATGACGTAGTAGAAATTCTAGGTATTAAAGTTGAAAATAGGAATTTGGTAATTATCCTGGTATATAAACCACCATCAGTAACTGCTGAGGAATTAACAGATCAGTTAAGGAAGATAGATAACTGTCTGGATAGGCTAGAAAATCCCACACCAAATATTTTACTCCTTGAAGATTTTAATCTCCTTCATATAAAATGGAAGATGGCGCAACACAATGTTATACCAGAAATATCCCCAGGAAGCATCCTGGCTCAACAGGTACATACCAGGGAACTAATGAGGCTTTGTGAAAAGTACTCACTGAACCAACAGGTAATTGATCCCACTAGAAATGAAAATATCCTGGATTTGATATTCACAAACAACGAGGAACTGATCAGAGACATAACAGTTATAAAAACAATATACTCTGATCATAACATCGTAGAAGTTCAAACCAGTATTAACTCAGGGTTAGGGAACTGCATCACTAATGTTAGAGACGGGATGTTCAGTAAGTTTAATTTTAAAAACCATAGAATTGACTGGGAAAAAATAAACCAAGAGCTATCAGACATATCCTGGGAATCAGACATGAGCGACCTAAATCCCCACCAGTGCCTAGAGAAGCTGAATATAGAATCATACAAGGTATGTATGAAACATGTACCATTGAGGAAATCCAGAAGAAGATCAGATATAGAGAGAGAGCGTAGGAGATGGTACAGAAGAAGTAAACGGGTTACTGAATTGCTTAAAAACACAAATATGCTACACCAGAGGAAGGATAGACTTAGCCGAGAGATCATTGAATTAGAGCAAAAACTTAGGATGTCATACCTTACAGAAGAAGTACAAAGGGAACAAAGGACCATACAAGATATTGCAAGAAACCCAAAATATTTCTATTCCTATGCAAAATCCAAGATAAGAACTACCTGTAGAATTGGACCACTACTGAGAGGAGACTCGTATACTGACGATGAACAGGAAATGAGTGAAATCCTAAAAGAACAGTATGAGTCGGTGTTCAGCAACCCACTACATGACAACAAGGTAGAAAATGCAGAAATATTTTTCACTCCAGCAGAAGGCCGCGCAGACCAACTAACTGACATTAGTACAAATCCCATAGATTTCGACAAAAAATGGAAAACATACCCACTCATTCAGCACCTGGACCAGATTCATGGAATGCTCTGTTTATAAAGAAGTACAAAGTACCACTAGCACGAGCCCTCAGTATTCTTTGGAGAAAGAGCTTAGATCTAAGTGAAATACCGGAGGTCTTAAAGAGTGCAGACAGCTCCTTTGCACAAGGGAGGTAGTAGAGCACTAGCTAAAAATTACAGACCAGTAGCCCTAACTTCTCACATAAAAATATTTGAAAGAGTGATGAGACGACAGGTTACAAATTTCATGGACCAGCACAAGGACGATCATGTCTGTCATAACTGCTGAACCACTATGACAGAATTACGTATGCGTTGGAAGATAGTCAAAACACAGATGTGATTTACATAGATTTTGCAAAGGAGTTTGACAAGTGCGATCATGGAGTGATAGCGCACAAAATGAAGGCCATCGGCATTACGGAGAAGGTAGGCAGATGGCTTTTCGGGTTCCTAACACACTGAACACAGAAAATAGTAGTGAACAGGGCAAGATCCAGCATCAGCGAGGTCAAAAGCTCAGTGCCCCAAGGTACTGTCCTGGCACCTCTGCTGTTTCTCTATCCTCACAGCAGACATAGATACAAAACACCGGCACACTTTTGTATCATCATTTGCAGATGGACACTAAATAAGCATGAATGTCACTACGGTAGAGGACACTGAAAAATTACAGGAAGACATAAGCAGGGTTTTCCAGAGGGCAGTGGAGAACAACGTGACGTTCAATGGTGATAAGTTCCAGCAGCTTAGTTATGGAAACAATGAAGAACTCAAAAGGAACACTATATACAAAACTCAAGAGGGTCGCCAAATAGAACGAAAGGAACACGTATAAGACCTGGGAATAATTATGTCAGGTAACCTTTCTTTTAAAGAATATAAACAGACAAAGATCACGACAGCCAGTATTGAGAACTTTCAAAACGAGGGAAATAATGCCGATGGTGACACTTTGAATCGCTACTTCTCCCTCATTTAGAATATTGCTCAGTACTGACGGCCCCATTCAAAGCAGGAGAAATATCGGAGCTGGAACAAATACAGAGATCTTTTACGGCTCATATTGAGCCAGTAAAGCACCTAAATTACTGGGAACGCCTTCATGTCTTGAACATGTACACATTGGAGCGGAGGAGAGAGAGAGATACATGATAATATATACCTGGAAATTACTCTAGGGCCTGGTCCCAAATCTGCACACTGCCATAACAACATACTGGAGTGAGAGATATGGGAGAAAGTGCAAAATAAACCCAGTGAGGAGCAGGGGTGCGGTGGGGACAATTAGGGAACACTGTATCAACATCCGGGGTCCCAGACTATTCAACATCTTACCAGAAGATATCAGAAACACGGCTGGAATAAATGTAGAAGCCTTCAAGAGGAAACTGGACAAGTATCTTCACCGGGTGCCAGATCAACCAGGCTGTGATAGATATGTGGGGCAGCGGGCCTTCAGGAGCAACAGCCTTGTTGACCAGGCAAGCACCAGACGAGCCTGGCCCATGGCCGGGCTCTGAGAGCAGTGAAACTCGGAACTCTTCAAAGGTATATCAGAAGTATACATCTACAGGATGGCTATGAGGTGCACCATAAACTAGCCGCTTCGAAGAAAAATATAAAAAATACATATCCTCTCATCTCTTACCATCTAAAACAATCAGGGCGCCTTCACAGGGTCGGTCCTCTCAGCGCTCACCACTATAATGACAAATTTCTTTGGCGAGAACACACTCAGCCACACACGAAAACATTGTTGATGTTCTCGCTTCCCTCAGATACCCTTTTCATAGCACAAACTGGCAGACTGAACGCCTTCCTCGCACACAGGACACCCAGGGAGGAGACCATCAGAGACAGCTGACTGTCACTTTAGCCTTGTTTCTCCATACTGCCAACACGGGTGTTGCATTTCTTACCAATATAACTGTGAGAGGAGTTAAGGGAAATCTTGGATGTGTTGCTGCTTGCACATTTGAAGCACTCCAAAGGTGGGTGTAGGGGTGTGAGACCACACTTACCTCCTGACAAGACAGGTGGGGGATGTGAAACCTCCCCACCTGCCTCCTGACAAGGCGAGTACAAGGAAAGAGAACTTATGAAACACTTGGAAAACTACTAAAGTAAGATTTTTATATTGATATATATCTTACAGGACACAAAATATACCTGGGAAGTTCCCGGGTATATTTCTGCTGGTATTTGATATACCCGAGCCTAGGGTGGTATAAATGGCGGTAGCACCAATAGCCTGATAGATCAGGGAAGTAACAGCTGAGGCATTACCTCTTCCACCACCACACACCACCACCACCACCACACACCACCACCACACCACACACACCACCACCACACAAACCACCAACACCACCACCACCACACCACCACACACCACCACACACC
>NC_069453.1:35126812-35151812 GCF_026875155.1 Cherax quadricarinatus | reverse complement strand
TGTCGGTTGCTTTATTTGGGCAGCCTTGCTATTGTGTGATCGTTCAGCGGCTCGCTACTAGCTTGTTCGGTGTGCTCGCTTCGCTACGGTCAGATTCTAGAACAGTGTACTGTCTGGCATGCTTTAACAAATTTTGCGTTTTCAGTTGTTACTAGCCTGTTCGATGTGGAGAATTTTGCAGTCGGCTTTCTTGTATGCGTATTCTGCAATCGTACTGTGCATAGCTAAGCATGTTCTGCAAATTAACGTGTTACGTTTGGGTACTCTGCAATCGCACTGTGCATAGCGAATAAGTTATGCCACCTAGACGATCAACGTCTGGTGTCGGCATATACTTTGCATAACCTACCAAATTGTCCCTACACGTTGTTGGAAAATTCTCGTTCCTTGGCATTAAATACAACCACTCTCAAAACTGCGCAACTGCGTTCACTAATTGCTGACAAACTTATAGAAGAAGAGTTTCCACATCAACTCTTCCCTCTAGGGGAGCAGGCAAAAACTAGTTTTTGCAGGGGGAAGATGATACACCTACGGAGCAAAATTTCAGTATAGTGCAGCTGGGTTTCTAAAGGGTAAATCAGCGTCTTTGGCACTTGAGCGGGCAAAAATAAATCTTGAGCAAACTAGGGAACAGAGGCATTTGCAAGGAAAAATTTGTGGGGAAAGAGAAAGGGGCAGTTTTCGCATTCTGTAAATAATTTTTAGTTTAAAAAAAGCAGTACAGCTTTTTCCCCCGCTTCAATGGGGCCCGAACCAGAACAATTTTTCGAAAGCTTCGAAAATCGGCTCGACCCTTTGGGTGGCCGGAACAGCAGGGGGCATCGTTGGTTTCATAAGCATTTTTGGGGTTGTAATAGGGGGGGGCCGCCGGGATTTTGAACCGGGACCTCTCGCACATTGTCCCCAAAGATCAGCTCAAACGGACTATACCTGAGTCTCTTGCGCCTCTCTCGTACTGAGAAAAGCAACAAAGGTATATTCACCCCAGTCTGTAGGAAATGCATGCAAAAAGTTACAAGTTTTTAACGTCTGGTGAATTTTCCAAGCCCTTTGGGATGAGGATATGGGCAGGGGATAAGTTGTGGATTATCCCAACATTAATACTCCCTAAATCTTTGGCAGTAAAGTTTTACCTTGATCATTTTAAATATTTTTGGGAATGCCAAAAAAAAGAAATGAATTTGGTTAAAGTTTTGAAAATAGCTTTAGTATTAATACTACGCATGGGAATTGTTTTCGGGTACTGGTTACTTTATCCATAATCGAAAATAATATTGATTCCAGACTTTGACCTAGGTGTGGACCTACAAATCTATAATTAAATCTGCAAAAATTCTCCCAATGTATATTGGAGAGGTGCAGGTTTAATGGGAAAGTCCAGGTTTCCCCACACACACCCCACACACACCAAAACCACACACACACACAAGGGTGGGTAGATTTTCATTTTCTTGGGGCTGCAAAAGGGGTTTGACACAGTTTTTACACAAAAGATTAGTGCAAAAACTGGGGGGACCAAGCAGGGGTAACAGGGGGGCACACAATGGATCAGGGAATACTTTTCAGGAAGACAGCAGCGAGTCATGGGACGTGGGGAGGGTTTTAGAGGGACACCGTGACGAGTGGGGTCCCACAGGGGTCAGTCCCAGGGCCGGGGCGTTTTGGTATTTGTGAACGACATGACGAATGGAAAAGGCTCCAAGTGTCCTGTTTGCAGTGATTTTAAGCTAAGAGAAAAATTCATTCGGACCAAAAAACAAGCAGAACTACAAAGGGATTTTTGGGCAGGCTGCAGCCCGGCCGCAATTTTTCCAGAGACTACTCTTGGGGGTGAGTATAACACCAGGACATCTCCTGAGGGGGACATCAACCAAAAAACTGCGCGCATATGGGGCCTACAAACCTAAAACAGCATTCCGACATCTTAATAAGGAATCGTTCAGGACCCCGTACACGTTCGTTAGGGCCCCTATTTGGGGTATCGGGACCAGTTTTGGGAAACCCCCCCTAGCCAAACACGTGAAGAAACAGAGAAAGTTCAAAGGTTTGCAACAAACTAGTCCCCCGAGCTAAAAGATATTCCTACGAGGAGAGGTTAAGGGAAAACAACCGACGACACTGGAAGACAGGAGAGAAGGGGGACTGATAAGACATACAAAATACTGAGAAATTTACAGCTGGACAAAACAGGATGTTCCAGAGATTGGACACAGTAAAAAAGGGGCACAGTTGGGAATTGAAGACACAGATGAATCATAGGATGTTTGGAGTATTTCTTCAGCCACAGAGTAGTCAGTAAGTAGAATGAATTTTGGAAAAGATGTAGTGGAGGCAGGACCATGCATAGTTTAAGCAAGGTATGATAAAGCTCACGGTTCAGGGAGAGTGACAAGTGGCGATCGGTGAAGAGGCGGGCCAGGAGCTTGGACTCGACCCCTGAAAACCTAAACTAGGTGAGTACAAAACACAAACACACCAACGCACAATACACAAACACACAACACACACACACAACACACACACACAGCTGCAGTGGAGGAAACAATTAAATGAGGATAACGGGATATGCAGTGGGAAAAAATGAAAGGGTGAGGTCACTTTGTGTATGGGCTCCAGGAAGTGAAGGGAAACATATGAAGCAAGAAAACAAGGGAAAAAAAAAAAAAAATTTGGGAAAGAAATTATGAAAGCAATTGAGGAGAAGACGAATGCCCCAGCTGGAAAATTTTTGGAGAATAGGGGGGTTTGAAAAAAAAAAGAACCCGGCCAGTGAAAGTGACCTTCAAGGCAGAAAGGGGAAAACGACTCGGAACAGGATCCTGCAGGACAAAGCACGATTAAGGGACATGCCGGCATACAGGAAGGTGCATCTCGACCGCGACAGAACACAAGAAGAAAGGCAGAAACGAGAGAGATGGTTTACAAGGCGAAAGGGGGAAAGAGGGGGGATGGAGAAAACAGACAGGAGATCCCAGACCAGGAAGAAGATCAAAACAGCCTCCCTCACAACTTCCTATAGAACCCTCCCAACATTTCAACCCCAGTGCAACCAAACACTCTAAATCAAAACAACCCATGCCACCCTCCAATGCCCCCACCCACTGCATTACAAACTCCACCCCCACAGCAACAACCCCATAGTTCCTTACCAGGTCTCCCACTTCCCCAACCCCAATACACCTCCCAGACCACAGTCTTAGAAAAGAAGTTGAAGGTGTGGTATACAAATGCAGATGGAATAACAAACAAGTATGAGGAGTGGCATGAAAGAATCAAGGAGACAAACCCCAGACATAATAGCACTCACAGAAACAAAACTCACCAGAAAAAAACAGATTTAATCTTTCCATCCGATATCAAATCCTCAGGAAAGACAGAGGGAGGAGAGGGGGAGGAGTTGCACTGCTCATTTAAAAAACCCGTGGGGTTTTGAGAAATGGAAAGGGAAAGGATAGCACGGGCGAAAGGGACTACTTAGTATGAACAATCCAGTCTGAGGACATAAGTTGATAATTGCAGTAATGCACAACCCACCACAGAACTGCAGGAGGCCAAGAGAAGAATATGATGAGATCAACAGAACAATGGGGCGACACACTAGCCGAGGTGGCCAGGAGAGCACACATGGGGGGAGCAAAGTTACTAGTTATGGGTGATTTTTAATCACAAGGAGATTGACTGGGAAAACCTGGAGCCCCTTGGGGTCCGAAACATGGAGAGCCAAGATGATGGATGTGGTACTGGAAAACCTCATGCATCAACATGTTAAGACATACCAGAGAGAGAGGAGAGGATGAACCAGCAAGACTGGACCTTGTATTCACCATGAGTAGTTCGGACATCGAGGGTATCATGTATGAAAGGCCCCTGGGAGCTAGTGATCATGTGGTTCTGTGCTTTGACTACATAGTTAAGCTCCAAGTGGAGAGAATAGCAGGAATAGGCTGGGAAAAACCAAACTACAAAAGGGGGAACTACTCAGGCATGAGGAACTTCCTTCAAGGCATTCAGTGGGAGAGGGAACTGACAGGAAAACCAGTACAAGAAATGATGGACTATGTGGCAACAAAATGCAAGGAGGCAGAGGAGAGGTTTGTTCCCAAGGGAAACAGAAATAATGGGAAGAACAGAACGAGTCCTTGGTTCACCCAAAGGTGTAGGGAGGCAAAAACTAGGTGTACTAGAGAATGGAAAAGGTACAGAAGACAGAGAACTCAGGAAAATAAAGAGATTAGCCGAAGAGCCAGAAACGAATATGCACAGATAAGAAGGGAGGCTCAGAGACAATATGAAAATGACAGCATCAAAAGTAAAGACTGACCCGAAGCTGTTGTACAGCCACATCAGGAGGAAAACAACAGTGAAGGACCAGGTAATCAGACTGAGGAAGGGTGCTGAGGAATTCACAAGAAACGACCGAGAGGTATGTCGGGAGCTCAACACAAGATTTAAAGAGGTATTTACAGTGGAAACCAGTAGGACTCCAGGAAATCAGAACAGGGGGGCACACCAGCAAGTGCTGGATGAGGTACATATAACCAAGGAGGAGGTGAAGAAGCTGCTATGCGATCTTGACACCTCAAAGGCTGTGGGACCAGACAACATCTCTCCATGGGTCCTTAAAGAGGGAGCAGAGATATTGTGTGAGCCATTAACAAAGTTTCTTAACACATTTGAAACTGGGCAACTCCCTGAGGTATGGAAAATGGCAAATGTAGTCCCAATTTTTAAAAAGGGAGACAGACATGAGGCACTGAACTACAGACCTGTATCACAAACGTGTATAGTATGAAAGGGTCATGGAGAAGATCATCAGGAGGAGAGTGGTGGAGCACCTGGAAAGAAACAAGTGTATAATTGACAACGGTTTCAGGGAAGGAAAACCCTGTGTCAAACCTACAGAGTTTTATAAACAAGGTTACAGAAGTAAGACAAGAGAGAGAGGGGTGGATCGACTGATTTTTTGGACTGCAAGAAGGGCCTTCGACACGTTCCTCACAAGAGGTTACTGCAAAAGCTAGAGGATCAGGCACACATAACAGGAAAGCACTGCAATGGATCAGAGAATACCTGACAGGGAGGCAACAACGAGTCATGGTACGGGGACGAGGTGTCAGAGTGGGCGCCCTGCGACAAAGCGGGGTTCCACAGGGGGTCCAGTCCTGGACCTGTGCTGTCTTGGTATATGTGAACGACATAACTGAAGGGATAGACTCAGAAGTGTCCTTGTTTGCAGATGATGCGAAGTTAATGAGAAGGAAATCATTTTCGGATGAGGATCAGGCAGGACTACAAAGAGACCTGGACAGGCTACAAGCCTGGTCCAGCAACTGGCTCCTTGAATTTACCCTGCCAAATGCAAAGTAAATGAAGATTGGGGAAGGGGCAAAAGAAGACCGCAGACACAATTTTAGTTTTAGATGGCCAAAGACTGCAAACCTCACTCAAGGAAAAAGATTTGGGGGTGTGGTATAACACCGGCATATCTCCTGAGGCGCACATCAATCAGATAACTGCTGCAGCTACGGGCGCCTGGCAAACCTACGGATAGCGTTCAATACCCCCAGTAAGGATTCGTTTTAAGACTCTGTTTTACCATTTACGTCAGGCCCATACTGGAGTATGCAGCACCAGTTTGGAACCCACACCTAGTAAAGCACGTCAAGAAATTAAGAAAAAGTGCAAAGGTTTGCAACAAGACTAGCCCCAGAGCTACGGGGATTGTCCTACGAAGAAAGGTGAGGGAAATCGGCCCTTGACGACACTGGGGACAGGGGGGTCAGGGGAGAAGTGAATAACGACATATAAAATACTTTCGCGGAAAGGCAAGGTGGACAAAGACGGGATGTTCCAGAGATGGGACACAGACACAGAGGTCACAATTGGAAGTTGAAGACTCAGATGAATCAAAGGGGTTTTTAGGAAGTATTTCTTCGTCAGGCCGTGGAATAGCCTAGAAAGTGACGTAGTGGAGGCGGGGGGAAACCATACATAGTTTTAAGGCGAGGTATGATAGAGTCATGGGGGAGGGAGAGAGAGGAAAACCCAGTAGCAATCAGCGAAGAGGCGGGGCCAGGAGCGTGACTCGACCCTGCAACCACAAATAGGGGGAGTACACAACACCATACATGCACATTTAAAATACACACATACATACATACACACATACACACCAACACAACACACACACACACACACACACACACCACACACACACACAACACACACACACACACACCAAGAAAAACACTGACTTGTTTTCCTCAAGGATGTCTTGGTTAAACTTTTCATTCAGATCAACGTTTCGCTCCTCTTAAAGCTCTGCAAAGAGCGAAACGTTTGTGTTTTGCTCAGTATTATCTGCTGGGTCCCTAATAATAATAATAATAATAATAATAATAATAATAATAATAATAATAGTAATAATAATGGTAATAAAATAATAGTAATTGTAATAATAAAAATAATAATAATGGCAATAATAATAATTATAATAATGATAATAATAATTTTGGGGCAATTTTTTTTTCCGATTCCTTGTCGCCAGAAATTATGCGTCCGGAGGCGGATGATCTGAGTGTCGCTGACGTGCTATACAGAGTCAAGCAGAGAGAGAGAGAGAGAGAAAGAGAAGAGAGAGAGAGAGAGAGAGAGAGTAAAGAATCGCAAAAGACCTTTGAAGAAATTCCAAACGCTGCTTTCGCGGACGCGAAGTCTAGTACTGCGACCACATCCAGGTTTTCTCTGTATCTCTTGCGTTTTCTTCATCTGTTCTTCAATTCTCCTTTCACCCTCACCCCTTCCGGGTGAGGGTGAGTATCCTTGCTTGCTTACAGCCACACCTAGCGGGCCCGTACCTGTGAGTATCCTTGCTTGCTTACAGCCACACCTAGCGGGCCCGTACCTGTAAGTATCCTTGCTTGCTTACAGCCACACCTAGCGGGCCCGTACCTGTGAGTATCCTTGCTTGCTTACAGCCACACCTAGCGGGCCCGTACCTGTAAGTATCCTTGCTTGCTTACAGCCACACCTAGCGGGCCCGTACCTGTAAGTATCCTTGCTTTCTTACAGCCACACCTAGCGGGTCCGTACCTGTAAGTATCCTTGCTTCCTTACAGCCACACCTAGCGGGCCCGTACCTGTGAGTATCCTTGCTTCCTTACAGCCACACCTAGCGGGTCCGTACCTGTAAGTATCCTTGCTTGCTTACAGCCACACCTAGCGGGCCCGTACCTGTAAGTATCCTTGCTTTCTTACAACCACACCTAGGGGGGGTCCGTACCTGTAAGTATCCTTGCTTCCTTACAGCCACACCTAGCGGGCCCGTACCTGTGAGTATCCTTGCTTCCTTACAGCCACACCTAGCGGGCCCGTACCTGTGAGTATCCTTGCTTCCTTACAGCCACACCTAGCGGGTCCGTACCTGTGAGTATCCTTGCTTCCTTACAGCCACACCTAGCGGGTTCGTGCCTGTGTGTATCCTTGCTTCCTTACAGCCACACCTAGCGGGCCCGTACCTGTGAGTATCTTGCTTCCTTTACAGCCACACCTAGCGGGTTCGTGCCTGTGTGTATCCTTGCTTCCTTACAGCCACACCTAGCGGGCCCGTACCTGTGAGTATCCTTGCTTCCTTACAGCCACACCTAGCGGGTTCGTGCCTGTGTGTATCCTTGCTTCCTTACAGCCACACCTAGCGGGTTCGTACCTGTGTGTATCCTTGCTTCCTTACAGCCACACCTAGCGGGTCCGTACCTGTGAGTATCCTTGCTTCCTTACAGCACACCCTAGCGGGTTCGTGCCTGTGTGTATCCTTGCTTCCTTACAGCCACACCTAGCGGGTCCGTACCTGTGTGTATCCTTGCTTCCTTACAGCCACACCTAACGGGTCCGTACCTGTGAGTATCCTTGCTTCCTTACAGCCACACCTAGCGGGTTCGTGCCTGTGTGTATCCTTGCTTCCTTACAGCCACACCTAGCGGGTTCGTGCCTGTGTGTATCCTTGCTTCCTTACAGCCACACCTAGCGGGTTCGTACCTGTGTGTATCCTTGCTTCCTTACAGCCACACCTAGCGGGTTCGTACCTGTGTGTATCCTTGCTTCCTTACAGCCACACCTAGCGGGTTCGTACCTGTGTGTATCCTTGCTTCCTTACAGCCACACCTAGCGGGTCCGTACCTGTGAGTATCCTTGCTTCCTTCCAGCCACACCTAGCGGGTCCGTACCTGTGAGTATCCTTGCTTCCTTCCAGCCACACCTAGCAGGTCCGTACCTGTGAGTATCCTTGCTTCCTTCCAGCCACACCTAGCGGGTCCGTACCTGTGAGTATCCTTGCTTCCTTCCAGCCACACCTAGCGGGTCCGTACCTGTGAGTATCCTTGCTTCCTTCCAGCCACACCTAGCGGGTCCGTACCTGTGAGTATCCTTGCTTCCTTCCAGCCACACCTAGCGGGTCCGTACCTGTGAGTATCCTTGCTTCCTTCCAGCCACACCTAGCGGGTCCGTACCTGTGAGTATCCTTGCTTCCTTCCAGCCACACCTAGCGGGTCCGTACCTGTGAGTATCCTTGCTTCCTTCCAGCCACACCTAGCGGGTCCGTACCTGTGAGTATCCTTGCTTCCTTCCAGCCACACACCTAGCGGGTCCGACCTGTGAGTATCCTTGCTTCCTTCAGCCACACCTAGCGGGTCCGTACCTGTGGTTATCCTTGCTTCCTTCCAGCCACACCTAGCGGGTCCGTACCTGTGAGTATCCTTGCTTCCTTCCAGCCACATAGGATAGAAAGATACATCATAACTTACACCTGGAAAGTCCTGGAGGGATTAGTTCCAAACCTGAACACTGAAATCACTCCGTGTGAAAACAGGAGACTTGGTAGATGATGTGATATACCTCCAGTAACAAGCAGGGGCGCGACGAGTTCTCTAAGAACTCTGTGAGTGTCAGAGGTCCCCGACTCTTCAACGCTCTCCCTCTGTGCATTAAGGGGAATTACCAACCAAACCTGTGGTTGTCTTCAAGACGGGAACCAATTAAACTTTGATTCGTAGCACTAGACTACGTGCGGCCAACTGTAACAGCCTCCCTGATCAGACCATGATCCACCTGGAGGTCCCGCAGAGGGTATTATCGGAGGGGCACTACCCCCCCGACAATACCCTCCTCCATCTATAAACGACGCCTTCCCGAGGAAGATCTCAGAGCCACTGAGGATGAGGCTGGTTCCTCACCAGTGGGTACTAAAGTGGCCGTGCTAAGTTCCTGTATTAAGAACCTACCGACGGCGTGCATTCATGGCATATATCGGAGTGAAATACGCCGTATTCCACACCGAAAATTGGGTTTTAAAATTTGAAGAGGGCCCCGCAACAGGACGCGAGATGCTATCCGCCCCCCCCCCGCCTACCCCCCGCTACCCCCTGCCATGTATCGGTGTTTCAATATAACTTTTGGTAGCTTATCAAGAGAGAGAGCGAGAGAGAAGAGAGAAGAGGAAAGAGGAGCGAGAGAGAGAGAGAGAGAGACAGAGAAGAGAAGAGAAGAAAGAGAGAGAGAGAGAGAGAGAGAAGGAGAGAGAGAGAGAGAGAGAGAGCTGATTTAGGTAACAGCTCTTATTAGCTTGTAACTAAAATCAGGAACCCTGAAAAAATCTTGTGTAAAAGAGAGAGAGAGAGAGATTATAAAATAGAGGATACGGTAAATAAGGTTTGGGCGATAACTTTGAAACGAATATCTTAAAGATTTGAAACTTTCGAAGCAATATTTTTGGGGTCCTCCCCCCCCTTGGAGAACTGAGGGGGGAAGGGACCTCCTAGGATATTTTTATTATTTGTTTTTTGTTTTGTTTACGTTTTGTTTTATTATTTTTCCTCTCTCTTACCTCCTCGGGAAGCTGTGCTGTCCCGTTGGTGGGGGAGTTAACGTGATGGTTTATCGACTGGAAGGTTGGTTGGTGGGTAGTGGGTAGGGGGAGAGGGGAGGGGGAGGAGGGAGGGAGACCTTTTTTTGAAGGGATTTATATTGGTGAAGACTTATTAAAGAACTATATTTTGATAAAGTCACCTGGAGAATATTTTTAGTAACCCCGGCACCTCCCAAAAATTTTCAAACTACGGATTCTCTGCGTTATATTCACACCACACATTGCCCTCAGACACGACATCTCCACTGCCTCCAGCCTTCTCCTCGCTGCAACATTCACCAACCATGTTTCACACCCATATAAGAGTGTTGGTACACTATGTTCTCATACATTCCACTCTATGCTTCCATGGATAATATTCTTTGTCTCCACAGACTCCTCAGTGCTCCACTCGCCTTTTTTTCCCTCATCTTTTCTATGATTCACCTCATCTTTCATAGATCCATCTGTTGACACGTCCACTCCTAAATATCTGAATACATTCACCTCCTCCATACTCTCTCCCTCCAACCTGATATCCAATCTTTCGTTACCCAATTTTGTGTTATCCTCATCACCTTACTCTTTCAGTTTTCACTTTCATTTTAAGTTTTCTTCTTTTACATACCCTACCAAACTCATCCACCAACCTCTGCAACTTCTCTTCAGAATCTCCCAAAAGCACAGTGTCATCAGCAAAGAGTAACTGTGATAACTCCCAGTTTGTGTTAGATATCTTATCTTTTAACCCCACACTGATAACCCCAGTTTGGTGTTAGATTCTTTATCTTTTAAACCCCACACCTCTTGCCAACGCCTGAACATTCACTTCTCTTACAACCTCATCTATAATATTACAACCCAGGAATCCAAATGGCCTGTTATCCCGGGTGTAATGGAGCAAAATAAACACAGCAGAAAAGTTTAGACTTATATTATCCTTCACCAATTTAGAAACAGCAATATGTACACTATGTACAGTGATAAGTATAGTGCACTCCACGGTAAGCTAGGCAGAAACAGAAGCCACAAGAGAGCAGACCGTGCTTCAACCACTCTGAATGGGAATGACAAGGGCAGACAGGAGAGTGTACCCACATAACCTCTGCGATTGCCAAAACCATCTTCTTATTGGCTAGAAACCTGGTCACTAGTTGAACGAGGGGCCCCATCATCAACTCTTAGCAACCTGGTTCGCTGGTTGGGGAATAGCACCTGTAAATGAGGGTGTGTACATGCGCCGAATAAAGGTTACGTACTTTGCATGCCACACCCCACCCGAGAAGGCTCAGGATTAGGCTGCCACCTCCCAGTGGTAACCGTGCCACCATGGCACAAAATAATGGGACCGCCTTTCCTCTCCACCATCCAACTCTTAGAGCTCAGCTTTTCTCGTGACAAAAACCCAAACCCTAAACTCAAAGTGAGACAGCAGTCAGTCAGGCTAGCATAGGTCCAAGATACAGGCGGACGGTAGCCCGCATCCCCTCACTAAAAAAAAAACCCCACACCAGGGGATAAAAAAAAGAGCGTGAAAAGGGGTTACCACAAATAATATAACATCCTAACCTAAATAAATAAAAATATTAGACTCTTGCAATAATAAGGGGCCATACCTTTTTCTACTTCTCTAGGGGACATGTTACTAGGGATATTAGAGATTTTCCCAATGGGTTGGGGTTTGTGGGGGCAGTTGGGACGAATATGACCTACTTTGTTACAGAGGAAGCAGACGACAGGCTTGCCCTTTACTCCCTGCTGACGTTGCAAATGGTGTCGTTCTGGCTGGTGTCTCTCTGGATACTGTTGTCGAGATGCACCATGAGTAGTTTGCCTCTCCGCAGGTGAACCATATGTTGAGAAGCGTGGCTCACCAGGTGACTTAGTTGGCTGACGTAGACGTTCTCCCCGGCTGGCACTTCATTCTCCAAGGTTGACGATCTCTGCTCATGCCAGGCTGTTGAAAAGAGAGACGGGACCGCTCGGACAAGGAGCGGTTAGTTTCGAAGGTATCAGCCAACCTGGCTGCCTCCAATGCAGTGGATAAGTCACGATCCTGCAGAAAGACTCGAACCTCTGGTCCCGCAGTACCCAGCGGTTATCAACAGAATAAGCTGTACCAGCTCCTCAAAGGTAGAGACACCACTTGCTTTACACCAGCTGGTAAAAGCTTTGGTTTGCTGTCTCACAAAGTCCACTAGGGATTGACCAAGCTGTCGTCTGCCCAGCTTAAAATTTTTTCTATATTTGGCTGGGATACATGTATATGCTCCCAACACTGTGGTCTTCACTACTTTATAATCAGAAAATTCAGCGTCATTTAATACTGACGTAAATTCCTGTGCCTTACCCAATAATGCTGTATGAACCAACGATGCCCAATGCTGTTCCGGCCACCTAAAGGCTCGAGCCTGATTTTCGAAGCTTTCGAAAAATTGTTCTGGTTCGGCCTCATTGAAGCGGGGAACAAGCTATACTGCTTTTTGAAAACTAAAATCATTTACAGAATGCGAAAACTGCCTCCTTTCTCTTTACCTATGAAATTCTTCCCTTGCGAATGCTCTCTGTTCCCTAGTTTGCTCAAGATTGATTTTTGCCAGCTCAAGTGCCAACGACGCTGATTCACCTTGAGACAACCCAGCTGCACTATACTGACCATTTTGCTCCGTAGGTGTATCATCTTCCTCCTGCGAGAACATAGTAGTTTTTTTGCTCTAGCTCCGTAGAGGAGGAGTCTGATGTGCCATCTCTTCTTCTATAAGTTTGTCAGCAATTAGTGAACGCAGTTGCGCAGCTGTGAGAGTGCGTTTATATTTAATGCCAATGGAACGAGCAATTTTCCAACAACGCTGTAGGGACAATTTAGGTAGGTTATGCAAAGTATATGCCGACACCAGACGTCTGACTCGTCTAGGTGGCATAACTTATTCGCTATGCACAGTGCGATTGCAGAGTACCCAAACGTAACACGTTAATTTGCAGAACATGCTTAGCTATGCACAGTACGATTGCAGAATACGCATACAAGCAAAGCCGACTGCAAAATTCTCCACACCGAACAGGCTAGTAACAACTGACACGCAAAATTTGTAAAGCAATGCCAGACATCCACACTGTTCTAGAAGATTGACCGTAGCGAAGCGAGCACACCGAACAAGCTAGTAGCGAGCCGCTGAACGATCACACAATAGCAAGGCTGACCATAACAGTAACCGACACGCAAAATTTGTAAAGCGTAGGCAAAGCTAATGCAATGCCAGACAGCAAGCTGCACAATGTTCCTGCTACGAGCTTCACCCTAAGCTCAACCGTTTCTCTAAGTCCAGCTCCAGCTCTCGGACAGGCTACCCATATTACAACCCAGGATTCCAAATGGCCTGTTATCCCGGGTGTAATGGGAGCAAATAAACACAGCAGAAAAGTTTAGACTTATATTATCCTTCACCAATTTAGAACAGCAATATGTACACTATGTACAGTGATAAGTATAGTGCACTCCACGGTAAGCAAGGCAGAAATAGAAGCCACAAGATAGCAGACCGTGCTTCAACCAGCTCTAGAATGGGAATGACAAGGGCAGACAGGAGAGTGGTACCCACATAACCTCTGCGATTGCCAAAACCATCTTCTTATTGGCTAGAACCTGGTCACTAGTTGAACGACGGGGCCCCATCATCAACTCTTAGCAACCTGGTTCGCTGGTTGGGGGAGATAGCCTGTAAATGAGGGTGTGTACATGCGCCGAATAAAGGTTACGTACTCTTTGCATGCCACATATAAATATATTGAACAACCATGGTGACATCACACATCCTTGTCTAAGGCCTACTTTTACTGGGAAATAATCTCCCTCTCTCCTACATACCTAAGGCTCACTATCCTCGTAAAAACTCTTAACTACTTTCAGTAACCTACCACCTATTCCATACATTTGCAACAAATGCCACATTTCTTCCTTATCCACCCTATCACATACCTTTTCTAAATCCATAAATGCAACGAAAACCTCTTTACCCTTATCTAAAAACTGTTCATCTATATGCTTCACTGTAAACACTTAGTCTACACACCCACTACCCTTCCTAAAGCCTCCTTGTTCATCTGTGATACTGCTCTCCATCTTACTTTTAATTCTTTCAGTAACACCTCGACCATGCACTTTACCAGGTATATTCAGCAAGTATACTCGATAATTCTTACACTCTCTTTTGTCCCCTTTGACTTTATTCAAACGAGCCATGCATACTCTTTTATATATATATATATATTTATATTATATATATATAATATATATATATATATATATATATATATATATATATATATATATATATATATATGTCGCGCGAATATGTAAAACTGGTCAATTAGCAAGAACTCATTTAAAATTAAGTCCTTTCTAAAAATTTCTCTTATACGTTTAAAGATATATTTTTTTCATTAATGTTGATGTAAAAATTTATAATTTTGCACCGAAAGGAATTTAGAAAAAACTTACCTAACCTTATTATAACAAGCTCAATTTATTTTAGCCTAACCCAACTAAATATATTTTAGATTTGTTTACAATAATTTAATACTAAACAAACACAGTGAAATATATTTTTTTCGTTAGGTTCAGAATGATTTTGGCGAAATTATTGCATACACAAATTTTCACTTGTCCTATATGGCAAGATGAGCGTTGCTATTTAAGCCAAGATCGCAAGTTCTACCTATTCGGCACGACATATATACATACATTCATACATACATACATACATACATACATGCATACATACATACATACATACATACATACATACATACATGCATGCATACATACAGGTGTGTGTGTGTTGGAAATTAGAGGACGTATGATCCTGTTTATACACGAAAGTGTATAAACAGGATCATACGAAGAGAAACAGGCAAATAGGATCATGTGTAAACAGCTGACGAGACCTAATGTCAGTAGAGCTATCAGATCAACAGCCTTCTGAGTAAGTATGCTGTTGCTGCTGGTGCTACTGTTGTTGCTGTTGTTGTTGCTGCTGCTACTGCTGCAACTGCTTTGCTGGTGCTACTACTGCTACTGTTTTTCTGATAATGCTGCTGCTGCTGCTGCTGCTACTGCTTTTCTGGTGTTGCTGCTGCTACTGCTTTTTTGCTGTTGCTGCTGCTACTGCTTTTCTGGTGCTGCTGCTGCTGCTACTGCTTTTCTGGTGTTGCTGCTGCTACTGCTTTTCTGGCCTTGCTGCTGCTACTGCTTTGCTGCTGATGCTGCCTCTGCTGCTGGGGCTGCTGCAGCTACTGCTGTGCTAGTGCTGCCGCTGCTGCTGTAGCTGCTGCTACTGCTGCTCAGGGATATTGCCCTAGCTTCACATACCCTTTTAAGACAAGCGAGGTATCCCGGCTAGCAAATTTACAAAGAACTCAACCAGTGCACTACTGACGACCACCTCTCGAAGATCACTTCCAGGTATAGCTCATGCAACGAAGGTGAGGGAAGATGATGACTCCCAAGGTATACCTTATGCAACGAAGGTGAGGAAAGGTGATCATTATGCAACGAAGGTAAGGGAAGGGGATCACTCCCAAGGTGAACCTTATGCAACGAAGGTGAGGAAAGGTGATCACTCTCAAGGTATACCTTATGCAACGAAGGTGAAGGAAGATGATCATTCCCAAATTATATCTTATGCAACGAAGGTGAGGGAAGGTGATCGCTCTCAAGGTATGTCTTATACAACGAAGGTGAGGGAAAGTGATCACTCACAGGGTATACCTTATACAACGAAGGTGATCACTCTCAGGGTATACCTTATACAACGAAGGTGATCACTCTCAGGGTATACCTTATACAACGAAGGCGATCGCTCTCAAGATATATCTTATACAACGAAGGTGATCAATCCCAGGGTATACCTTATACAACGAAGGTGAAGGAAGGTGATCGCTGACACCTTTTACAGCAATGGTCTTTAAAAAGTGATTCCAGCCACTACAGCAGAGAATCTCAGGTAGTGTCTATCTCCATGCAGGAGGCCAGCAGCAATAGCCAGATAGGTAAACACACTGACTTAGGTTGATGAGTGAGACACATATGGTGCACGGTAAACTAGCCACTACCATCAAGGGAGGAGTAGGACTCTATATTAAGGATACTTTATCTTGCACAGAAGTGCTCAACTCTACGAATGACGTAGTAGAAATTCTAGGTATTAAAGTTGAAAATAGGAATTTGGTAATTATCCTGGTATATAAACCACCATCAGTAACTGCTGAGGAATTAACAGATCAGTTAAGGAAGATAGATAACTGTCTGGATAGGCTAGAAAATCCCACACCAAATATTTTACTCCTTGAAGATTTTAATCTCCTTCATATAAAATGGAAGATGGCGCAACACAATGTTATACCAGAAATATCCCCAGGAAGCACCCTGGCTCAACAGGCACATACCAGGGAACTAATGACGCTTTGTGAAAAGTACTCACTGAACCAACAGGTAATTGATCCCACTAGAAATGAAAATATCCTGGATTTGATATTCACAAACAACGAGGAACTGATCAGAGACATAACAGTTATAAAAACAATATACTCTGGTCATAACATCATAGAAGTTCAAACCAGTATTAACTCAGGGTTAGGGAACTGCATCACTAATGTTACAGACGGGATGGTCAGTAAGTTTAATTTTAAAAACCATAGAATTGACTGGGAAAAATATACCAAGAGCTATCAGACATATCCTGGGAATCAGACATGAGCACCCTAAATCCCCACCAGTGCCTAGAGAAGCTGAATATAGAATCATACAAGGTATGTATGAAACATGTACCATTGAGGAAATCCAGAAGAAGATCAGATATAGAGAGAGAGCGTAGGAGATGGTACAGAAGAAGTAAACGGGTTACTGAATTGCTTAAAAACACAAATATGCTACACCAGAGGAAGGATAGACTTAGCCGAGAGATCATTGAATTAGAGCAAAAACTTAGGATGTCATACCTTACAGAAGAAGTACAAAGGGAACAAAGGACCATACAGGATATTGCAAGAAACCCAAAATATTTCTATTCCTACGCAAAATCCAAGATAAGAACTACCTGTAGAATTGGACCACTACTGAGAGACTCGTATACTGACGATGAACAGGAAATGAGTGAAATCCTAAAAGAACAGTATGAGTCGGTGTTCAGCAACCCACTAAATGACAGCAAGGTAGAAAATGCAGAAATATTTTCACTCCAGCAGAAGGCCGCGCAGACCAACTAACTGACATTAGTACAAATCCCATAGATTTCAACAAAAAATGGAAAACATACCCATTCATTCAGCACCTGGACCAGATTCATGGAATGCTCTGTTTATAAAGAAGTACAAAGTACCACTAGCACGAGCCCTCAGTATTCTTTGGAGAAAGAGCTTAGATCTAAGTGAAATACCGGAGGCCTTAAAGAGTGCAGACATAGCTCCTTTGCGCAAGGGAGGTAGTAGAGCACTAGCTAAAAATTACAGACCAGTAGCCCTAACTTCTCACATAAAAATAAGTGGACCCCCGGTTAACGATATTTTTTCACTCCATAAGTATGTTCAGGTGCCAGTACTGACCGAATTTATTCCCATAAGGAATATTGTGAAGTAGATTATTCCTTTCAGACCCCCAAACATACACGTACAAACGCACTTACATAAATACACTTACATAATTGGTCGCATTTGGAGGTAATCGTTATGCGGGGGTCCACTGTATTTGAAAGAGTGATGAGACGACAGGTTACAAATTTCATGGACCAGCACAAGGACGATCATGTCTGTCATAACTGCTGAACCACTATGACAGAATTACGTATGCGTTGGAAGATAGTCAAAACACAGATGTGATTTACATAGATTTTGCAAAGGAGTTTGACAAGTGCGATCATGGAGTGATAGCGCACAAAATGAAGGCCATCGGCATTACGGAGAAGGTAGGCAGATGGCTTTTCGGGTTCCTAACACACTGAACACAGAAAATAGTAGTGAACAGGGCAAGATCCAGCATCAGCGAGGTCAAAAGCTCAGTGCCCCAAGGTACTGTCCTGGTACCTCTGCTGTTTCTCATCCTCACAGCAGACATAGATACAAACACCCGGCACACTTTTGTATCATCATTTGCAGATGACACTAAAATAAGCATGAATGTCACTACGGTAGAGGACACTGAAAAATTACAGGAAGACATAAGCAGGGTTTTCCAGAGGGCAGTGGAGAACAACGTGACGTTCAATGGTGATAAGTTCCAGCAGCTTAGTTATGGAAACAATGAAGAACTCAAAAGGAACACTATATACAAAACTCAAGAGGGTCGCCAAATAGAACGAAAGGAACACGTATAAGACCTGGGAATAATTATGTCAGGTAACCTTTCTTTTAAAGAATATAAACAGACAAAGATCACGACAGCCAGTATTGAGAACTTTCAAAACGAGGGAAATAATGCCGATGGTGACACTTTGAATCGCTACTTCTCCCTCATTTAGAATATTGCTCAGTGCTGACGACCCCATTCAAAGCAGGAGAAATATCGGAGCTGGAACAAATACATAGATCTTTTACGGCTCATATTGAGCCAGTAAAGCACCTAAATTACTGGGAACGCCTTCAAGTCTTGAACATGTACACATTGGAGCGGAGGAGAGAGAGAGATACATGATAATATATACCTGGAAATTACTCTATGGCTTGGTCCCAAATATGCACACTGCCATAACAACATACTGGAGTGAGAGATATGGGAGAAAGTGCAAAATAAACCCAGTGAGGAGCAGGGGTGCGGTGGGGACAATAAGGGAACACTGTATCAACATCCGGGGTCCCAGACTATTCAACATCTTACCAGAAGATATCAGAAACACTGCTGGAACAAGTGTAGAAGCCTTCAAGAGGAAACTGGACAAGTATCTTCACCGGGTGCCAGATCAACCAGGCTGTGATAGGTATGTGGGGCAGCGGGCCTTCAGGAGCAACAGCCTTGTTGACCAGGCAAGCACCAGACGAGCCTGGCCCATGGCCGGGCTCTGAGAGCAGTGAAACTCTCGGAACTCTTCAAAGGTATATCAGAAGTATACATCTACAGGATGGCTATGAGGTGCACCATAAACTATCCGCTTCGAAGAAAAATATAAAAAATACATATCCTCTCATCTCTTACCATCTAAAACAATCAGGGCGCCTTCACAGGGTCGGTCCTCTCAGCGCTCACCACTATAATGACAAATTTCTTTGGCGAGAATACAGCCACACACGAAAACATTGTTGATGTTCTCGCTTCCCTCAGATACCCTCTTCATAGCACAAACTGGCAGACTGAAAGCCTTCCTCGCACACAGGACACCCAGAGAGGAGACCACCAGAGACAGCTGACTGTCACTTTAGCCTTGTTTCTCCATACTGCCAACACGGGTGTTGCATTTCTTACCAATATAACTGTGAGAGGAGTTAAGGGAAATCTTGGATGTGTTGCTGCTTGCACATTTGAAGCACTCCAAAGGTGGCTGTAGGGGTGTGAGACCACACTTACCTCCTGACAAGACAGGTGGGGGGTGTGAAACCTCCCCACCTGCCTCCTGACAAGGCGAGTACAAGGGAAGAGAACTTATGAAACACTTGGAAAACTACTAAAGTAAGATTTTTATATTGATATATATCTTACAGGACACAAAATATACCTGGGAAGTTCCCGGGTATATTTCTGCTGGTATTTGATATACCCGAGCCTAGGGTGGTATAAATGGCTGTAGCACCAATAGCCTGATAGATCAGGGAAGTAACAGCTGAGGCATTACCTCTTCCACCACCACACACCACCACCACACACCACCACCACCACACACCACCACCACACACCACCAACACCACACACCACCACCACCACCACACCCACCACACAACCACCACACACCACCATCACACCACCACCACACACACCACCATCACACACCACCATCACACAACCACCATCACACACCACCACCACACAACCACCACCACCACACACCATCACACACCACCGCCCACACACCACCAACATCAACCACTACCAACAACACCACCACCACACACCACCACCACCACACACCACCACCACCACACACCACCACCACTACACACCACCACCACACACCACCACCACACACCACCAACAACACACCACCCCCACACACCACCACCACCACACACCACCACACACCACCACACACCACCACCACACACCACCACCACCACACACCACCACCACACACCACCACCACACACCACCACCACACACCACCCACCATCCACCACCACCACCCACCACCACCACCCACCACCACCACACACCACCACACCACCACCACACACCACCACCACACACCACCACTACACACCACCACACCACACACCCACCACCACACACCACCACCACCACCCACACCACCACCACCACACACCACCAACAACACCACCGCCACACACACCACCGCCCACACACCACCACCACACACCACACAACAACACCACCGCCACACCACCACCACCACCACCCACCACACCACCACCACACACCACCACCACCACACACCACCACCAACACACCACCACACCACCACACACCACCACCACACACACCACCACCACACCACCAACCACCACACACCACCACAACCACCACACACCACCACACACCACACACACACCACCACAACCACCACCACCAACCCCACCACCACCACACACACCACCACACACCACCAACACCACCACCACCACCACACCACCACCACAACACCACCACACACCACCACACACACCACCGCCACACACCCACCACCACACACCACCACCACACACCACCACCAACACCACCACCACCACACCCCCACCACCACACACCACCACAACCACCACACACCACCACCACACACCACCACCACCACACACCACCCACAACCACCACACACACCACCACACACCACCACCACACCACCACACATCACACCACCACACACCACCACCACCACTACCACACACCACCACCACTGCCACACACCACCACCCCCACACCACCACCACACACCACCACCCACACACCACCCACACACCACCACACACCACCACCACCACACACCACCACCAACCACTACACACCACCACCACCACCACCACCACCACACACACCACCACCACTACCACACACCACCACCACTGCCAACACACCACCACCACACACCACCACCAACAACAACAAGATCCACCACCAACAACAACCACCACCAACAGCAACCACCACCAACAACACCACCACCAAATAACAATTGAGAATGTCGCTAATTGATGCAATATATCTCTCCTCTCTCTTCATATCCGGCGCTGGGCTGTACTACTGAATATTCTAAGAGGTGTTTATCCGGCCTCCACGCCACAACCGGATCTTCTAAACCGGTTAACCGAACTCTATCTACACCCTCTCGTATTGGACATGCTCACATTGGGACACGCACCATGCTACGCGATAGATATATGTACGGAGGCTCTGGGATATATGGACATGCAGTTTGAACAGCGGTCGGGACGCGGGAGCCATTTGACGAGTTAAGAGACTGGAAGATGGGTGAGGCGTGGGTGAGGATATGGGTGTGTGTGGGTGAGGACATGGGTGTGTGTGGGTGAGGACATGGGTAATAACAAATAATGTCTTTCCATTAACAACTGCAGACGGTGTCTTGACAAACACGCACACGCACACACACACACACACACACACACACACACACACACACACACACACACACACACACACACACACACACACACACACACACACACACACACACACACAGGGATGTTAGGAAGTATTTCTTCAGCCACAGAGTAGTCAGTAAGTGGAATAGTTTGGAAGCGATGTAGTGAGGCAGGATCCATACATAGCTTTAAGCAGAGGTATGATAAAGCTCACGGCTCAGGAGAGTGACCTAGTAGCGATCAGTGAAGAGGCGGGGCCAGGAGCTCGGACTGACCCCCCCGCAACCTCAACTAGGTGAGTACACACACACACTCACACACGCACACACACTACACACACACACACACACCACACACACACACACACACACACACACACACACACACACACACACACACACACACATTGTGTTTGTCGACCACACCGAATCACTCGCGTTAGACATCTGATGATTGGATCAGTGGGTATGTGTATTCATCAATTGTGGTCGCAAGGGTCGAATCTAAGCTCCTGTCCCCGCCTCAAATTCACTTTTAGACTTGTGGGACCTATCGTACCTGCTCTTAAACTATGTATGGCGCTGCCTTCATCCCTTCCTCACTAAGAACATTCCACTTCCCGACCACTCTGAGACTGAAGAAATACTTCATGACATCCCTGTGGCTCATCTGTGTTTTTAACTTCCAGCTGTGTCCTCGAGTTCCTGTTTCTCATCTCTCCTGGTCTATCCCTGTCTACCCTATCATTTTCGTTGAGTACTTAGTATGTTGTTATCATGTCTCCCCTGGTTCTTCTGTCCTCCAGTGTCGTTAGGTCCAGTTCCGTTAGCCTCTCCTCATAACTCTGCACCTTAGCTTAGGAACAAGCCTTGTTGCATACCTTTGCACTTTCTCCTGTTTCTTAACATGTTTTTTCATGTGCGGGTTCCATACTGGTGCTGTGTATTCAAAGTTGAGCCTTACATGTTGTATAGAGCCTGGAATGACTCTTTGTTGAAAGTCCTGAAGGCTACTCTTACATTTGCCAGATTATTCGGTTGATGTGATCCTCTGATGACATATTGGGCACTGTGTTCACCCCAGGTCTTTCTCTTTGAGTGTGGTCCGCAGCATTTGTGTCTCTAGCTTAGACCCCGTTTCCGGTCTTCTTGCTCCTTCCTCAATCTTCATGACCTTACATTTACTGGGGTTAAATTCAAGCAACCACTTATCTGACCAGTCTTGTAATTTATCTAGATACCTTTGGAGCCTTTCCTTGTGCTCATCTGTTTTTATTATCATCGTTAGTTTTACATCATAAACAGAGATATATCTGAATCAATCCCATCTGGAATGTCATTCACATAAACCAGAAACAACATTGGTCCTAATACTGATCCTTGTAGAACCCCGCTAGTAACTCTTCCTATTGCTAATGTCTCTTTCCTGACAGTCATTCTTTGCTTTCTTCCCATAAGATACTCTTAGAGCCATCAGAGTACGTTCCCTGTTATTTCCTCCTGAATCTCAGGCTTCTGGTCCAGCCTCTTTTGGGGTATAGTGTCAAATGACTTCTTGCAGTCTTAAAAAAAATACAGTCTACCCAACTCCATCCCCTCCTCTCTCTCTTTCTTGTTGCACATCTGTTACTTTGTCGTAGAACTCCACAAGTTAGTAAGACAAGACTTGACATCCCTAAACCCATGCTGGTTATTGTTTATCAAACCACTTCTCTCTAAGTGTTCTACCACTCTCCCCATGATAACTTTCTCCGTCGCCTTGCAAGGTATACATGTCAGAGAATCTGGTCTGTAGTTTAATATCTGTCTGCCTCCTTTCTTACATATGACTACATTTGTTGTCTTCCAGATCTCTGGTAACTGTTCCATATCCATTGACTCACTGTAGATCATAATTAGTGGTTTGGACAACATATCTGCGTTCTCTAGCAGTATCTATGGTGACACCTTGTCAGGTTCCATTGTCTGTGATGTATTCAGGCCCATCAAAAATTTCTTCATCTCTTTTCTTGTTGTGTGGATGTCATCCAGCACGTGTAGGCGCCGCCTATTGCTTAGTCTCGGGTAGTG
The DNA here is from genome assembly GCF_026875155.1 of Cherax quadricarinatus. Classification (NCBI taxonomy): domain Eukaryota; kingdom Metazoa; phylum Arthropoda; class Malacostraca; order Decapoda; family Parastacidae; genus Cherax; species Cherax quadricarinatus. The sequence continues at coordinate 35,128,091 of NC_069453.1, read as the reverse complement.
TCGCAGGTTCCACTGAGAAGAACTCTTCAAATCGTTGTATCAACACATAGACTTCTTGTCGTTGTTCTTGAGCTTTCCTCCTTCCTTCCTCAGTCTAGTTACATGTTTTTTTACTGTCTTCTTTCTTCTGATGTGAATGTGAAATAGTTTAGATTCAGACTTTACCTTTGCTGTTGTTATTCTCAAGTTGTCTCACCCTCTCTCCTCACTCTAGCACATTCCTTTCTGTCTCTCTCTCTCTCTCTCTCTCTCTCTCTCTCTCTCTCTCTCTCTCTCTCTCTCTCTCTCTCCTCTCTCTCTCTCTCCTCTCTCTCTCTCTCTCCTCTCCTCTCTCTCTCTCTCTCTCTCTCTCTCTCTCTTCTCTGTCCTTTTCTTTCCGTATTTGATTCGCACTATCTTACACTTTTCTTCCTCCCTGTACCTCTAGTTAACCAAGGACTTCCTCTCTGTGCCTCTGGTTAACCAAGGGCTTCCTCTCTGTGCCTCTGGTTAACCAAGGGCTTCCTCTCTGTGCCTCTGGTTAACCAAGGACTTCCTCTCTGTGCCTCTGGTTAACCAAGGGCTTCCTCTCTGTGCCTCTGGTTAACCAAGGGCTTCCTCTCTGTGCCTCTGGTTAACCAAGGACTTCCTCTCTGTGCCTCTGGTTAACCAAGGGCTTCCTCTCTGTGCCTCTGGTTAACCAAGGGCTTCCTCTCTGTGCTTCTGGTTAACCAAGGGCTTCCTCTCTGTGCCTCTGGTTAACCAAGGGCTTCCTCTCTGTGCCTCTGGTTAACCAAGGGCTTTCCTCTCTGTGCCTCTGGTTAAACCAAGGGCTTCCTCTCTGTGCCTCTGGTTAACCAAGGGCTTCCTCTCTGTGCCTCTGGTTAACCAAGGACTTCCTCTCTGTGTTTGTTTCAGCATCTTCTTGGTATGGAAGTCTCCCTCAACTTGCTTGCATTTTCCAGCTAAGTTACAACATTATCTTATCCACTGACTCACTTTCCAGTTCACTGCCCCTGTCCTCTACCTGGAATGATGGTAATGAAGAAAGAGAAGGTGACTGAAGACCTACAATGATGGTAATGAATTCAAGGAGAAAGATTAAAATCTAAGTGATTGTAATGAATGAAGTGAAGGTGATTGAAGAGTGATTTTAATGAGTGAAGTGAAGGTGATTGAAGAGTGATTGTAATGAATGAAGTGAAGGTGATTGAAGTGATTGTTATGAATGAAGTGAAGGTGATTGAAGTGATTGCAATGAATGAAGTGAAGGTGATTGAAGTGATTGCAATGAATGAAG
>NC_069453.1:35101812-35124312 GCF_026875155.1 Cherax quadricarinatus | reverse complement strand
CCGCCTCTTCTCTGATCGCTGCTAGGTTCTCTCTCTCTCTCTGCTTCCTGAGATTTGTCATACCACGTCTTAAAGCTATGTATGGTTCCTGCCTCCACTGCATCACTTGTTAGGCTATTCCACTTCCTGACGACTCTATGACTGAAGAAATACTTCCTAACATCCCTCTGACTCGTCTGAGTCTTCAGCTTCCGATTCTGACCCCTTGTTTCTGTGTCCCCTCTCTGGAACAACCTGTCTCTGTCCACCTTATCTATTCCACGCATTATTTTGTATGTCGTTATCATTTCTCCCTTGACCCTCCTGTCCTCCAATGTCGTCAGTCCGATTTCCCTCAACCTTTAATCGTAGGACATTTCCCTGAGCTCTGGAACTAGCCTTGTTGCAAACCTTTGTACTTTCTCTAATTTCTTGACGTGATTGACAAGGTGTGGGTTCCAAACTGGTGCTGCATACTCCAGTATGGGCCTGATGTACATAGTGTACAGTGTCTTGAACGATTCCTTACTAAGGTATCGGAACGCTATTCTCAGGTTTGCCAGGCGCCCATATGCTGCAGCAGTTATCTGGTTGATGTGTGCCTCCGGAGACATGCTCGGTGTTATGGTCACCCCAAGACCTTTCTCCTTGAGCGACGTTTGCAGTCTTTGGCCACCTAGCCTATACTCTGTCTGCGGTCTTCTTTGCCCTTCTCCGATCTTCATGACTTTGCGTTTGGCAGGGTTGAATTCAAGAAGCCAGTCGCTGGACCACGTGTCCAGCCTGTCCAGGTCTCTTTGAATTCCTGCCTGATCCTCATCTGATTTAATTTTCTTCATTAACTTCACATCATCTGCGAACAGGGACACTTCTGAGTCTATCCCTTCCATCATGTCATTCACATTTACCAAAAATAGCACTGGTTCTAGGACCGACCCCTGTGGGACCCCGCTCGTCACAGGTGCCTACTGTGATACCTCATCCCGTACCATGACTCGTTGTTGCCTCCCTGTCAGGTATTCTCTGATCCATTGCAGTGCCCTTCCTGTTACACGTGCCAGATCCTCTAGTTTCTGCACTAGTCTCTTGTGAGGAACTGTATCGAAGGCCTTCTTGCAGTCCAAGAAAATACAATCAACCCAGCCCTCTCTCTCGTGTCTTACTTCTGTAACTTTGTCATAAAACTCCAGAAGGTTTGTGACACAGGATTTGCCTTCCATGTGTGTGTATGTGTGTGTGTGTGTGTGTGTGTGTGTGTGTGTGTGTGTGGTGTGTGTGTGTGTGTGTGTGTGTGTGTGTGTGTGTTTGGTGATGGTCAAGTATGTCTGAGCATTGGGTGTTTAAGAGATGCTGGGTAACCTCTCTCTCTCTCTCTCTCTCAGTCCCTCTCTCTCTCCTCTCGATCTCTCTCTCTTCTCTCCTCTCTCCCCTCTCTCTCTCCCTCTCTCTCTCGCTCTCTCTCCATCTCTCCTCTCCTCTCTCCTCTGCTTGTTTAAATCATACAGACAAATACATAAAACACAGACCGATACATTACACATGCACACTCACATGTGTACACATATACACTAGTATGTGCACATATACGGTATACACGGCTCACATTGAGCCAGTAAAGCACCTAAATTACTGGGAACGCCTTTCAAGTCTTGAACAATGTACACATAGAGCGAGGAGAGAGAGAGAGATACATGAAATAAAATACCTGAAAGTACTCGAAGGCTTGTCCCAAATCTGCACACTACTGCCATAACATACATACTGGAGTGAAGAATAGGTACTAAGTAAGTTTATTCAGGTATACACCAAACACAGTTACATAGAAGTGATCATACATAGCAGCATATGTGTAGAGACCTGGGATAACCCAAAAAAGTCAGACAGATGACTTTTTTCCATTGGGGGTCCTTTTACCTTATTATTATAATATAAGGTTATAATATTTTCTTATTAATTCTACAAGGAAGAATAACATCTAATTTATCATACTAAAAAGACTACTACTACACCGGGTCATTAGACTATCTACAATACGAGGGTCATTAGACAACTTACTTTCACGAGGTCATTAAGGACTATCTTACTACACGAGAGTCCTTAAAGACTATCTACAATACGAGGGTCATTAAGAACTATCTTACTACACGAGGTCATTAAGACTATCTACTACACGAGAGTCTTAAGACTATCGACTACTACCGAGGGTCATTAAGACTATCTACTCACGAGAGTACATTAAGACTATCTACTACACGAGGGTCATAAGACTATCTACTACACGAGGGTCATTAAGACTATCTACTACACGAGAGTCCATTAAGACTATCTACAATACAGGTCATTAAGACTATCTACTACACATGGTCATTCAGACTATCACTACACGAGAGTCATTAAGACTACTACTACACCGAGGGTCATTAAGATCTATCTACTACACAGGGTCCATTAAGACCTATCTACTACACGAGAGTCTTTAAGACTATCTACTACAACGAGGCTCATTAAGAATATCTAACCTAAACGAGGGACATTAAGACTTAATCTACTACACGAGGGTCATTAAGGAACTTACTACACGAGGGTCATTAAAGACTATCTACTACACAGGGTCATTAAGACTACTACACGAGGGTCATTAAGACTATCTAACTATATCTACTACACGAGGGTCATTAAGACTACTACAACGAGGGTCATTAAGACTACTACACGAGGGTCCATTAAGACTACTACAACGAGGGTCATTAAGACTACTACACGATGGTCCATTAAGACTACTACTACAACGTAGGGTCATTAAGACTATCTACGACACGAGGGTCATTAAGACTACACACGAGGGTCATTAAGACTATCTACTACACGAGGGTCATTAAGACAATACACGAGGTCATTAAGAACATCTACTACACAGGTCATAAGACTCTACTACACGAGGGTCCAATAAGACTATCTACTACACGATGGGTCATTAAGACTATCTACTACAAGAGGGTCATTAAGACACTACACGAGGGTCATTAAGACTATCTCACACGCGAGGGTCCATTAAGACTACTACTACACGAGGGTCATTAAGACTATCTACTACAGCGAGAGTCATTAAGACTATCTACACACGAGGGTCATTAAGACTATCTACCTACACGAGGGTCATTAAGCTACTACTACACGAGAGTCATTAAGACTAACTACTACACGAGCTCATTAAAGATATCTACTACAACGAGGGTCATTACGACTTATCAACTACACGAGGGTCATTAACGACTACTACACGAGGGTCATTAAGACTATCTACTACAGCGAGGCATTAGACTACTACACAGGGTCATTAAGACTATCTACTACACGAGGGTCATTAAGACTACTATACGAGGGTCATTAAGACAACTACAAGAGGGTCTTAAACTACTACACGAGGTCATTAAGACTATCTACTACACGAGGTCCCTTTAAGACTATCCTACATACACGAGGGTCATTAAGAACTACTACACGGGGTCATTAAGACTATCTACTACAACGAAGGGTCATTAAGACTACTACACGGAGGGCATTAAGACTATCTACTACACGAGGGTCATTAAGACTCTAACTGTACACGAGGGTCATTAAGACTATCCTACTACACGAGGGTCATAAGACTATCTACTAAACGAGGGTCATTAGAACTACTAACACGAGGGCATATAAGACATCTCCTTACACGAGGTCATTAAGACTATCTACTACACAGGGTCATTTAGACTACACTACACGAGGGTCATTATAGACTATCTACTACACGAGGGTCATTAAGAACTCAACTAACCGAGGGTCATTAAGATACCTACTACAACGAGGGTCCCATTAAGACTATCTACTACACGAGGGTCATTAAGACCTATCTACTACAACGAGGTCATTAAGACTACTACAGGCGAGGTCATTAAGACTACTACACGAGGGTCATTAAGAACAATCTACTACACGAGGGTCAATAAGACTATCCTACACACACGAGGGTCATTAAGACTACTACACGAGGTCATTAAGACTAATCTACTACACGAGGGCTTAAGACTATCTACACACGAGGACATTAAGACCTCACTACACGAGGGTCATTTAAGACTACTACTACACGAGTCCATTAAGACTACTACACGAGGTCATTAAGGCTACCTACTACACGAGGGTCATAAGACTATTTTTACCCCCCTACTACTCGAGGGTCATTAAGACTATCTACTACACGAGGGTCATTAAGGACTATCTACTTGGGCGCGAGGGGCATTAAGGGGGCTATCTACTACACGAGGGTCATAAGACTATCTACTACACGATGGTCATTAAGACTATCTACTACACGAGGGTCATTAGACATCTACTACACGAGGTCATTAAGACTATCTACTACACGAGGGTCCATTAAGACTAATACACGGGGTCATTAAGACTATCTACTACACGAGGGTCCATTAAGACTATCTACTACACGAGGTGTCATTAAGACTACTACAGCGAGGGTCATTAAGACTATCTACTACACAGGTCATTAAAGAACTATCACTACACGAGGGTCATTAAGACTACTACACGAGGGTCATTACGGGGGGGGGGGGGGGGAGACTATCTACTACAGGAGGTCAATTTAAGACTATCTACTACACAGGGTCATTAAGACAACTACACGAGGGTCATTAAGACTATCTACTACAAGAGGTCAATTAAGACTACTCACGGAGGGTCATTAAGCTATCTACACACGAGGGTCATTAGACTATCTACTACACGAGGGTCCATTAAGACTATCTAACTACACGAGGGTCCAATAAACTATATACTACTCGAGGGTCATGTAAGACACTACTACAACAGGGTGCATTAAGACTATCTACTACACAGGGTCCATTAAGACTACTACTCTACACAGGTCATTAAGACTATCTACTACACGAGGGTCATTAAGAATATCTACAACACGAGGTCATTAAGACTAATACACGAGGTCATTAAGATATCTTACTACAAACGAGGGTCATATAAGGACTATCTACCTACATCGAGGTCATTTACTATCTACTACATCGAGGTCATTAAGACTATCTACTACACGAGGGTCATTAAGACTACTACACACGAGGGTCATAAGACTCTACTACACGAGGGTCATTAAGACTATCTTACTACAACGAGGGTCCATTAAGAATACTACACGAGGGTCATAAGACTAACTACTACACGAGGTCATTAAGACTACACACGAGGGTCAGTAAGAACTATCTACTACACTAGGGTCTTAAGACGACTACCACACCGAGGGTCATTAAGACTATCAACTACACGAGGGGTCATTAAACTCTACAACACGAGGGTCAATAAGACTATCTACTACACAGGTATTCATTAAAGACTATCTACTACACGAGGTCAATTAAGACTCTACACAGGGTCATTAGAATCTACTACAACGGGGTCTTAGACCATCTACTACACGAGGGTATTAAAAGACTACCTACTACACGAGGGTCATTAAGACGATCTACTACACGAGGGTCATTAAGACGCTCTACTACACGAGGGTCATTAAGACTATCTACTACACGAGGGTCATTAAGACTACTACACGGAGGGTCATTTAGACTATCTACTAACACGAGGACATTAAGACTATCTACTAACACGAGGTCATTAAGACTAACTACAACGCGGGTAATTAAGACTATCTACTACACGAGGTCATTAAGACTATCACTACATACAGGGTCCATTAAGACTACTACCCTAGGGTCATTAAAGACTATCCACTACATCGAGGTTATTAAACAATCTACTGAAGAATTGAGACACTTATACATAACACATGGGAATCTTTATTGAAGAAACGTTTTTCGTCCACACAGTGGCTTCATCATCCAATACAAATTAGAAATGGGTAAGGAGAGTAGAAGAAGAGGTAATCATTCCCTCAACCTGGATACGATGTTTCAGTCCATCACTCTTGTAGTAATGCAGCATAGGGCCAGAGAGTGGCTTATATACTGCGGTGAGATGAGTTGAAGCAGAGAGGCGGGATCTTAGTGGGACCTGCCACTATGTAAGTATGGCATGTCCACTAAGATCCCGCCCTCCTCCTGCTTCAACTCATCTCACCGCAGTATATAAGCCCCTCTCGGCCCTATGCAGCACTTACTACAAGAAGTGATGGACTGAACACATCGAATCCAGGTTGAGGGACTGAATACCTCATTCTACTACTCTCTAACCCATTCTAATTTGTATTGGACTTTGATCCACTGTGTGGCGAACGTTTGTTCAATAAAGATTCCCCTGTTTTGCAAAGTTGTCAATTCTTCAACATGTTCGGTTTTCAAACCTTCATCATAAGAACAATCTACTACAAGAGGGTCATTAAGACTACTACCACGAGGGTCATTAGTCTATCTATCTACACGAGGGTCATTAAGAACTACTACACGAGGGTCATTAAACATCTCTACACGAGGGTCATTAAAGACTACTACAACGAGGGTCATTAAGGCTTATCTACACAAGAGGGTCATTTAAGACTATCTACTACACGATGGTCATTAAGACTATCTACTACACGAGGGTCATTAAGACTATCTACTACACGAGGGTCATTAAGACTATCTACTACACGAGGGTCATTAAGACTAATACACGAGGGTCATTAAGACCATCACTACACGAGGTCATTAAGACAATCACTACACGAGGGGTCATTAAGATATCTACTACACGAGGGTCATAAGACTCTCTACTACACAGGGTTCCCCCCAATTTAAGACTACTACACGAGGGTCATTAAGACTCTACTATACACGAGGGTCATTAAGACTATCTACTACAAACGAGGGTCATTAAGACTATCTACTACACGAGGGACATTAAGACTATCTACTACACGAGGGTCATTAAGACTATCTACTACACGAGGGTCATTAAGACTATCTACTACACGAGGGTCCATTAAGACTACTACTACACGAGGGCCATTAATACTACACGAGGGTCATTAAGACTATCTACTACACGAGGGTCATAAAGACTACTACACGAGGGTCATTAAGACTATCTACTACACGAGGTCATTAAGACTATCTACTAACGAGGGGTCATTAAGACTATCTACTACACGAGGGTCATTAAGACTATCTACTACACGAGGGTCATTAAGACTATCTACTACACGAGGGTCATTAAGACTATCTACTACACGAGGGTCATTAAGACTATCTACTTCTACTAACAACGAGGGTCATTAAGAACTATCTACTACACTAGGGTCATTAAGACTACGCATACACGAGGGTCATTAAGACTATCTACACAACGAGGGTCATTAAGACTATCTACTACACGATGTGCGGTCATTAAAGACTAACTACTACAACGAGGTCATTAAGACTATCTAGCTACACGAGGGTCCATTAAGACTACTACACGAGGGTCATTAAGACTCTTAACTAACACAGGTCATTAAGACTTATCTACTACACGAGGGTCATTAAGAATATCTACTACACGAGGTTATTAGACATCTACTAACACGAGGGTCATTAAGACTACTACACGAGGGTCATTAAGACTATCTACTACACGAGGGACATTAAGACTATCTACTACACGAGGGTCATTAAGACTACTACACGAGGGTCATTAAGACTATCTACTACACGAGGGTCATTAAGACTAACTACTACACGAGGGTCATTAAGGCTATCTACTACACGAGGTCATTAAGACTATCTACTACACGAGGGTACATTAAGACCATCTACTACACGAGGGTCATTAAGACTATCTACTACACGAGGGTCATTAAGACTATCTACTACACGAGGGTCATTAAGACTATCTACTACACGAGGTCATAAGAACTACACTACACGAGGGTCATTAAGACTATCTACTACACGAGGTCATTAAGACTATCTACTACACGAAGGGTCATTAAGGACCTAATACACGAGGGTCATTAAGACTATCTACTACACGAGTGGTCAATAAGACTAACTATCTACTACACGTGGGTCATTAAGACTATCTACTACACGAGGGTCATAAACTACTACTACACGAGGGTCAATCAGACTACTACACGAGGGTCATTAAGGACTATCTACAACACGAGGTTCAATAAGACTATCTACTACAACAGGGTCTTAAGACTTCTACTACACGAGGTCATTAAGACTACTACACGAGGGTCATTAAGACTCTAATACAACGAGGGTCATTAAGACTATCTACTACACGAGGGTCATTAAGAACTATCGACTACACGAGGGTCCATAAGACCTACTACAACGAGGGTCATTAAGACTATCTACTACACGAGGGTCATAAGACTATCTACTACACGAGGGTCCATTAGAGACTACTACACTATGGTCATTAAGAACTAATCTACCATATCACGATGGTCATTAATACTACTACACGAGGGTCCATTAAGACTACTACTACACGAGGGTCATTAGACTACTACAACGAGGGTCATTAAGACCTCTAACTAGATCACGAGGGTCATTAAGACACTACAAACGAGGGTCCAATAAGAATATCTATCTACTAACACGAGGTTCATTAAGACTAACTACAATACAAGGGTCATTAAGAACTATCTACTACACAGGGTCTTAAGACATATCTACAATACGAGGGTCATTAAGACTATCACTACACGAGGGTCATTAAACTACTACACAGGGTCATTAAGGACTATCTACTACACGAGGGTCATTAAGAACTTTCTACATTCGAGTCATTAAAGACAATCTACTACACGAGGGTCATTAAGACTACAATACGAGGATCATACTAGGAATAAGGTAAAATTTACACGTATTGTAGCTAAAAAATTAGAAAATCATTCCCTTCCCCTTTCTGTGCTACATTCATCAGACACCTTTTGGCACTCTTCTTGAACTGGTTCATGCTATGACTGGCTTTGACATATGGGAGGATATGGTAGGAAGTGTAAATAAAACCCAGTGGGAGCAGGGGTGCGTTGGACAAAAAGGAACACTGTAACAACATCCAGGTCCCAGACTATCAACATCTTACCGAAGATATCAGAAACCTGGCTGAACAAGTGTAGAAGCCCTTCAAGAGGAAACGGATAAAGTATCTTCACCGGGTGCCAGATCAGACAGGCTGTGATGGATATGCGGGCATCCAGCAGCAACAGCCTTGTTGACCATCCAAGCACCAGACGAGCCTGGCCCATGGCCAGGCGCAGAGAGTCGAGAAACTCTGGAAACTCTTCAAAAGTATATCAAAGTACGCCTGTGTATATGTATACACGAGCGTGTGTGTATCTATGTATGTATGTGAAATACATTCTTGTATACTCCCATGTGTGTATTAATTTCAGTCTCTATGTATCTATCTGGTTTTCTCCTTTTCTCTATCTTCCTCTGTCTTCCTCTCTCTTCTCTCTCTCTCATCTCTCTCTCTCACTCATCCTCTCTCACTCTCGTACGATCTTCTGTCTATTCGTTTTGGTCTCTCACCATGTCTCTCTCTCTCTCATCACTCTCTCTCTACACTTTCTGGTCTCTCTTCGATCTCTCTCTCTGATCTCTCTCTCTTCTCTCTCTCTCTCTCTCTCTTTCTTTCCTCTCTTCTTTCTCTTTCTCTCTTCTCTCTCCTCTCTCTTGTCTCTCGTGTCACACTTTCTCTCTCACTCTCTCTCTCTCCCTCTCCTCTCTCTCTCTCTCTCACCTCTCTCTCTCTCACTCTCTTCTAACACAACACCTTCACGGTGGTCCACTCCTACTGTCACACATCTCGGGGGAGGGCGAGTTCCACGGTTCCTGGTGCCCAGGTGTTGCTGGACACGTCCCCGTGCGGCAGACAAATGACCAGGCAAACTTTGTCTGCTGCAGTGATCGTGCTGCTGCTAGCCTGCAAACACACTCTACACTCTCTCACATACTCACTTTCCCTAATGGAAACCTGCTCTGTCACCCTTACTGCTTTAGCGCAATTTAAAAAAAAATACCTTACTGGCCCAAGCCAGTCAGGTTCAGCTCATACCCACCCACACCCACTCATGTATTTGTCTAACCTGTTTTTAAAAGCATACAGCGTTTTAGCTTCAGTGACGCTATTCGCGAGTTTGTTTCCACCATTCCAACAACTCTGTTACGAAACCATTGCTTTCTCTTATCTTTTCTAAATCTAAATTTCTTCCAACTTAAAACCATTGCTGCGAGTCCTGTCTTGGTTAGATATTTTTAGCAAGTTATTTACATCCCCTTTATTTATTCCTGTTTTCAATTTATGCATCTCAGTCATATCTTCCTAATTTTACGCCTTTCTAGATAGTACAGATTCAGGGTCCTCAGTCTATCCTCATAGTAAACAGTGTATAGTCTGAGGCGGCTACAGTGAAAAGCTCTGTTCCACAAGGTACAGTACTCGCCCCCATCCTGTTCCTCATTCTCATATCTGACATAGAGATGAAAGCCACAGCACCGTGTCTTCCTCTGCAGATGACACCCGAATTTGCATGACGGTGTCATCCAGCGAACACACTGCAAATCTTTAAATGGGCCGAGGAAAACATCATGAAGCTGAATGAAGAGAAATTTCAATTGCTCCGATATGGAAAATTCGAGAAAATTAAAACTATATCGGAGTATAAAACAAATTCCAACCGCACAATAGAACGAAAAATTAATGTGAAGGACTTGGGAGTGATAATGTCAGAGGATATCACTTTCAAAGATCACAACACTGTATCTTACACATCTTTAGAAAAATGATAGGATGGAAAATGAGAACCTTCAAAACTTGGGATGCCAAGCCCATGATGGTTCTCTTTAAATCGCTTGTTCTCTCTGGGCTGGAATATTGCTGTACACTAACGGCCCCTTTCAAGGCAGGCGAAATTGAAGACTTGGAGAATGGCCAGAGAACTTTCACGGCATGCATAAGTACGATAAAACACCTAAATTACTAGGAACAGTTGAAGTCCCATGATTTGTACTCCATGGAATGCAGGCGAGAAACATACATAATCATATACACTTCGAAAATCCTAGAGGGACTAGTCCCAATTTTTCACACGAAAATCACTCCCTACAAAAGCAAAAGACTGGGCAGAAGATGCAACATCATCCCAGTGAAAAGCAGGGGTGCCACGAGTACGCTAACAGACAACACAATAAGTGTCAGGGGCCCAAGACTGTTCAACTGCCTCCCAGCGTACATAAAGGGGATTAGCAATAGACCCCCCAGCAACACCCACCACCGCCACCCCCTCCAACCCCATCCCCAGCTACCACCCTCCGACCGGGACGGGGTAGGGGGAAGGGAAGGGGACGGGAGTTCGGGAATGGGAAGGGGAGGAGGGTGGGGGACCAAATGGGATGGGGGTACTGCCAGCTCTGGCACCCAAAATACCTCACATTCCTCACCTCTCTCAGTAGTCCTCCTCAAAGTCCTCTTCCATATTTAAATTCTATATATTTTTTTCTGGTGCCGCCGGAGAATCCAGTACAAGGTAACTCTCTCTCTCTCTCTCTCTCTTTTTTTTTTTTTTTTTTTTTTTTACACAGGGTTTGACAAGGTTAAGGATCCCTAGCTTTATTGACAGCTATATTACAGGTTAAGGATTCCTAACTTTATTGGCAAGCTAAGAGCTGTTACCTACATCAGCTCATTTGAAAGCATTTTTATTGTTATGAGACATACAAGTAGGGAACAGGATGAAGTTGGAGCCATCTGTGGGCCAGCATTTTCATTTGATCAACTGACTTTATCTCGTTGACATCATTATGTGTACGAATGTTTTTCCATACTGAGTCATCCTGGGTATGTATGATCTCAGATGGAGTGATGTTCTGGAGAAGGGTACAGCCAGAGTGAGTTGCTGCTTTCTGCCCGTCTGGGGGCATAAAAGCTTGTTTCACGCTGTCCTCGAAGTGGATCCAAGTGTGGTATTTTGACAATATTGGCCTTGTACATAACAGTAAGGCCACCCACATCCCTCTATGTTGAAGGCTCTGCTGAAATGACAGATCTAACCAGGATGGGTCCAGGCGAGAGATGAGACGTCTTGCTCTGTTCTTCTACTCTGTCAAGCAGTCGCAGATGAGAGGGGGGGGGAAGGCAAACCAAGAAAGTGGAGCATACTCAAGGTGTGAGCGTAACTTGTGCCTTCGTACGGGAAATCTTGCAACCCCTACTGTCAAGCAGATGCGAGATACGGCGAAGTGCTGTTAAGCTTCCTGGCTGCCTTGTTTGCAAGATTTACAACATGGTCCTTCATGGTTAGTTTTGAGTCAAATTTCACCCCAAGGATATCAACTTCTCTCCCAGGTGCCAACATCCTCCCATTCATCCTACTACTGCACCAGACATTACCATCATGGTGCCTAGAGACGATCATCATTTGCGTTTTCTCAGGTGCAAATGTTACTTGCCATCTATTTCCCCAAGCTGATATAGCTCTCAGCTGGTGATTGATGTAGCTTAGAGCAGCTGGCATTTCTTCTCTTGGATAAGTGAATGTCAGTGTATAGTCATCTGCATATGCATATGCATGTGATTCCTCTCTCTCTCTCTCTCTCTCTCTCTCTTCTCTCTCTCTCTCTCTCTGCTCTCTCTCTCCTCTCCTTCTCTCTCTCTCTCTCTCTCTCTCTCTCTCTCTCTTTTACACATGGTTTGACAAGGTTAAGGATCTCTAGCTTTATTGACAAGCTATTTACAGGTTAAGGATTCCTAGCTTTATTGACAAGCTATTTACAGGTTAAGGATTCCTAACTTTATTGGCAAGCTATTTACGGGTTAAGGATTCCTAACTTTATTGGCAAGCTAAGAGCTGTTTACCTACAATCAGCTCATTTGAAAGCGTTTTTATTATTATGAGACATACAAGTAGGGAACAGGATGAAGTTGGAGCCATCTGTGGGCCAGCATTTTCATTTGATCAACTGACTTTATCTCGTTGACATCATTATGCTGTACGAATGTGTTCCATACTCGAGTCATCCTGGGTATGTATGATCTCAGATGGAGTGATGTTCTGGAGAAGGGTACAGCCAGAGTGAAGTTGCTGCTTTCTGCCCGTCTTGTGGCATAAAAGCTTGTTTCACGCTGTCCTCGAAGTGGATCTCTCTCTCTCTCTCTCTCTCTCTCTCTCTCTCTCTCTCTCTCTCTCTCTCTCTCTCTCTCTCTCTCTCTCTCTCTCTCTCTCTCTGATTCCGATGACGCTTTCGTAATTACTAAAGTAATTAGGGAAGTGATTATCTTCCGTAGTGGTCTTGTTGTGGATGATGTTCAGTGGTGGTCTTGATGGTTGAACTGACCAGTGTTCGGTCCACACTGGTCCAGCATCAGTGGTCCACTAGTGGTGAGTCCAGTGTTACACTGTGGGAGTGGGAGTAGGTCCAGTGTTTCACTGTGGGAGTGAGAGTGTGGGTAGTTCCAGTGGTACACTGTGGGAGTGAGAGTGTGGGTAGGTCCAGTGTTACACTGTGGGGGTGAGAGTGTGGGTAGGTCCAGTGTTACACTGTGGGAGTGGGAGTAGGTCCAGTGTTTCACTGTGGGAGTGGGAGTGTGGGTAGGTGCAGTGTTACACTGTGGGAGTGAGAGTGTGGGTAGTTCCAGTGGTACACTGTGGGAGTGAGAGTGTGGGTAGGTCCAGTGTTACACTGTGGGAGTGGGAGTAGGTCCAGTGTTTCACTGTGGGAGTGGGAGTGTGGGTAGGTCCAGTGTTACACTGTGGGAGTGGGAATGTGGGTAGGTCCAGTGTTACACTGTGGGAGTGGGAGTGTGGATAGGTCCAATGTTACACTGTGGGAGTGAGAGTGTGGGTAGGTCTAGTGTTACACTTTGGGAGTTGGAGTGTGGATAGGTCCAATGTTACACCGTGGGAGTGAGTGTGGGTAGGTCCAGTGTTACACTGTGGGAGTGGGAGTGTGGGTAGGTCCAGTGTTACACTGTGGGAGTGGGAGTGTGGATAGGTCCAATGTTACACTGTGGGAGTGAGAGTATGGGTAGGTCCAGTGTTACACTTTGGGAGCGAGTGTGGGTAGGTCCAGTGTTACACTGTGGGAGTGAGAGTGTGGGTAGGTCCAGTGTTGCACTGTGGGGTTGAGAGTGTGGGTACGTTCAGTATTATATTACACTGTGGGGGTGAGAGTGTGGGTAGGTCCAGTGTTGCACTGTGGGGGTGAGAGTGTGGGTACGTCCAGTATTACACTGTGGGGGTGAGAGTGTGGGTAGGTCCAGTGTTGCACTGTGGGGGTGAGAGTGTGGGTAGGTCCAGTGTTGCACTGTGGGGGTGAGAGTGTGGGTACGTCCAGTATTACACTGTGGGGGTGAGAGTGTGGGTAGGTCCAGTGTTGCACTGTGGGGTGAGAGTGTGGGTACGTCCAGTATTACACTGTGGGGGTGAGAGTGTGGTAGTCCATCATGTGGGGTGAGGTGGGTACGTCCAGTATTACACTGTGGGGGTGAGAGTGTGGGTACGTCCAGTATTACACTGTGGGGTGAGAGTGTGGGTACGTCCAGTATTACACTGTGGGGGTGAGAGTGTGGGTACGTCCAGTATTACACTGTGGGGGTGAGAGTGTGGGTACGTCCAGTATTACACTGTGGGGGTGAGAGTGTGGGTACGTCCAGTATTACACTGTGGGGGTGAGAGTGTGGGTACGTCCAGTATTACACTGTGGGGGTGAGAGTGTGGGTACGTCCAGTATTACACTGTGGGGGTGAGAGTGTGGGTACGTCCAGTATTACACTGTGGGGGTGAGAGTGTGGGTACGTCCAGTATTACACTGTGGGGGTGAGAGTGTGGGTACGTCCAGTATTACACTGTGGGGGTGAGAGTGTGGGTACGTCCAGTATTACACTGTGGGGGTGAGAGTGTGGGTACGTCCAGTATTACACTGTGGGGGTGAGAGTGTGGGTACGTCCAGTATTACACTGTGGGGGTGAGAGTGTGGGTACGTCCAGTATTACACTGTGGGGGTGAGAGTGTGGGTACGTCCAGTATTACACTGTGGGGGTGAGAGTGTGGGTACGTCCAGTGTTACACTGTGGGGGTGAGAGTGTGGGTACGTCCAGTGTTACACTGTGGGGGTGAGAGTGTGGGTAGGTCCAGTGTTACACTGTGTTACATGTGCGTATTACCCAGTGGATAATACACACATGTATGCGGAAATGCAGTTATGTATAATACTAGTCTGGGACCGAGTTGCAGGGGGCGGAGAACCCTAAAATTATCTCCAGATATACTCCAAGACCAGTGAAAGTATACTTGTGTATTACAGTGATATACATTATACTACTACAAGAAACACATTATAACTTTGCCTGTAGATTTTGACATAGAATTAGAGGATGATCACTTCGGTAGAAACACTGAAATATTCCGGGAGATGTAAGCAGTGTTTTCCAGTGGGCAGTGGAGAACAACTTGACATTCAGTGGTGATAAGTTCCAGCTGCTTAGGTATGGAAAGAATGACGAACTCAAAAGAAACACTGTATACATAACTCAAGAGGCTCGTCAAATAGAACGAAAGGAATACGTGATAGACTTGGGAATAACTATGTCAGGTAACCTTTGTTTCAAAAAACACAATACGACAAAGGTCACGACAGCCAGGAAGATGACGAGGTGGGTGATGAGAATCTTCAAAACAAGGGAAATAATACCAATGATGACAGTTTTTAAATCGCTAGTGCTCTCTTATTCGGAATATTTTGCAGTGTTGAAGGCTCAGTTCAGGGCTGAAGAAATATCAGAGCTGGAACACAGAGATAGTTCACGGTCCGCATAGAGCCAGTAAAGCATTTAAATTACTGATAACGCATTAAAATGTTAAATAAGTACACTCTGGAGCGGAGGAGAGAAAGATACATGATAATATATACCTGGAAAGTACTCGAGGGCTTCATCCTAAATCTTCACACTTTCATGTAACAACATACTGGAGAGAGAGATATGGAAGGAAGTGCAAAATTAACCCAGTGAAAAGCAGGGGTGCGGTGGGCACAATAAAGGAACACTGTATCAACATTTGTGGTCCCAGATTATTCAACATCTTACTAGAAGATATCAGAAACACTGCTGGAACAAGTGTTGAAGTTTTCAAGAAGAAACTGGACAAGTGTCTTCACCAGGTTGTGATGGATATGTGGGGCAGCAGGCCAACAGCAGCAACAGCCTGGTTGAACAGGCTAACACCAGACGAGCCTGGCCCATGGCAGGGCTCCGAGAGTAGAAAGACTTGAAACTCATCAGTGGTATATGAAAGGTAGAAATAGACTGCTCATAGTAGACAATTTTTGAGGTTAGTGTCACCGTGCAGGAGCCTCGCCTCTCCCTCCATCCATGGAGGATAAAAAGAAAGTGGAAATTGACTTATTTCTTAATGCTGTATTGATGAGATTGATGGTTGTTCAGTGAGTGTGAGAGAGACGTTGTATTGGAGGCCGATGGAGAGGATGGGATGACTTACGATGCCAGGAAATAAAAGATCACATTAGCGTGTCTACCTGCTGTCTTGTTACTCATCTATCTATCTGGAGGTAGGTAGATAGGTACCTTCCCCTTGCGGCCCAGGCCATAACCAGGCCTCCTGGTGGATCAGGGCCTGATCAACCAGGCTATTACTGCTGGCCGCACGTAATCCGACGTTCGAACCACAGCCCGGCTGGTCGGGACAGTTCGTAAGAATCCCCCACTTAGAGAAGCCCTATGAAAGTGGCCCAGGATCGAGGGAAACATCGCCATGATGTCTACAGATGAACTGCGATATTCTCGTAACATTAAGACAAATCTGTCTCTGTAGCCAGATTCACTCCCGCCATAATGAAGGAACAAGGTATTCCCGCGCTTGCCTCAGTCTCTCATAAATTTTAATCATTATCTAGTCTTATTACTTCTACGATTATTATTTTGTCTTCACCTGAAGACAAATATTTAAACTGTTCCTCTAACTGGGTCATTCCTCCTCTACGCATTCAATCCCATCAACCACCGGCGGGGGGGGGGGGACACACATATACCTCGATATTAATTGGAACTCTGTGGACATACGAGCTTGTTTATGAAAGTTATTTTCGTTGTTTATATGTTATGAGACCTTTAAACACACAATAGATGTGTCTAATTCTTCTGAATTACTGGTATTGTGGATTTTGATGAGACCAGATGAATACGTGAGTGAGAGAGCTGTGATACCTGGAGTATACCTGGAGAGGGTTTCGGGGGTCAACGCCCCCTCGGCTCGGTCAAGTGAAAGTTCGGGACAAGATTGTTGTGCACTGACTGATTTACTTTCGTATGGCAATAACTGGTTGTGAACGTATATGTAAGATATTTACCAGAGCTATAGTAGGGAATAAGATATTTACCAGAGCTATAGTAGGGAATAAGATATTTACCAGAGCTATAGTAGGGAATAAGATATTTACCAGAGCTATAGTAGGGAATAAGATATTTACCAGAGCTTAGTAGGGAATAAGATATTTAACAGAGCTTAAGTAGGGAATAAGATATTTACAGAGCTAAGTAGGGAATAAGATATTTACAGAGCTACAGTAGGGAATAAGATATTTACCAGAGCTATAGTAGGGAATAAGATATTTACCAGAGCTATAGTAGGGAATAAGATATTTACCAGAGTTACAGTAGGGAATAAGATATTTACCAGCCTTTTAGAGAGCATGAATGAGAGTCCCTCACCCCCATCATCCCCCCCTCCCTCCTCCCTCCCCCCTCCCTCCCTCCCTCCCTCCCCGAGGGGCCACTAATCACATGCTAAATTACTGGTGAAGATAATTAATTGGTTCAGAGAACCGACAAGTTGATAAATTAGACACGTGTGTGCAGCACTTGGGTACTTTTATTGTGGAAACGTTTCGCCCACATAGTGGCTTTCTCCATCCATTGCAGAGAAGAATGGTTGAAGATCAGAAGGAGTTTTAGGTAATCAGTCCATCAATCAAGATTGATGGACTTGATTACATTAACTCCAGGCTGAGGGACTAATTCCCTCAAACTCCTGATCTTCAACCATTCTTCTCTGCATCAGACTGATGAAGCCACTGTGTGGGCGAAACGTTTTGGCAATAAAGATATCTAAGTGTTGTACATATGCCTAATTCATCTCAGTTACTGGTATTGTAAGATCAACAATGTTATAATCATAGCCAGTGGAAGGCTTCTGTCACATAACCAAAAGCTTCCATGGCGAGTCATATGACTAAGACCCTCGTCAGGAAACACATGTCACATTAACACAGGAAGGAGAGAGAGCCAGTATATATAGGCCTGTTTATACCGGCTCCCTCACTCTTATAGGCCTGCATATACCGGCTCCCTCACTCTAATAGGCCTGTATATACCGGCTTCCTCACTCTTATAGACCTGATTACCGCTTATTATACCGCATAGGCTCTCTCACTTTTATAGGCTTGTATATACCGGCTCCCTCACTCTTATAGGCCTGTATATACCGGCTCCCTCACTCTTATAGGCCTGTATATACCGGCTCCCTCACTCTTATAGGCCTGTATATACCAACTCCCTCACTCTTTTAGGAATATATATACCGGCTTCCTCATTTATAGGCCTATAGTACATAGAGGCTTCCTCACTCTTATAGGCACATATATACTGGCTCTCACTCTTATAGGCCTATATTTGCTGGCTCCCTCTTATAGGCCTATATATAC
The DNA here is from genome assembly GCF_026875155.1 of Cherax quadricarinatus. NCBI lineage: Eukaryota > Metazoa > Arthropoda > Malacostraca > Decapoda > Parastacidae > Cherax > Cherax quadricarinatus. The sequence continues at coordinate 35,105,617 of NC_069453.1, read as the reverse complement.
TGGTTCACTCTTATTGGCCTGTATATACTGGCTCTCACTCCTATAGGCCTATATATACTGGCTCCCTCACTCTTATAGACCTTTATATACTGGCTCCCTCACTCTTATAGACCTATACGTATATACGTGCTCTCTCACTCTTATAGACCTATATATACTGGCTCCCTCATTGTTATAGGACTATATATACTGGCTCCCTCACTCAGGCCTATGTATACTGGCTTCACTCTTATAGACCTATATATACTGGTTCCCTCACTCTTATAGGTCTATATATGCTGGCTCCCTCACCTTCGTGTGTTAATGTGACTTGTAAATGGTCTAAGTCGGACCGAAACGTTGTCCTCAGCTTGTATGTGCGGGTTAAGGTTCGTCAAGAAACAGGACAAGTGTTTCCTCACGCGGGGGAGCTTTTGGTCGTCTGACCGAAACCTTCCGCTGGCTTACCCCTCCACCCCTTGAAAAATTATGGCTATAATTATAACCATTTTATTCCCAGTTAAGTTATATAGTTTCGTATAGAGATAACTTTTTTTTTTTTATATTTTATTTAAAGCAATGCAAATACAAGGTGGTATAAATACACAAAACAGATTAATACACAAGAATCCAAAATGACCCTAAACACGTAATATCCACACCATACATTACTGTGGTATTACATATAGAGATAACGAGGTGATAACTTTAGTCAGTGTTATCTGTGTTGGTGTTATCTGTGTTGGTGTTATCTGTGTTGGTGTTATCTGTGTTGGTGTAATCTGTGTTGGTGTTATCTGTGTTGGTGTTATCTGGTGTTGTGTTATTCTGTGTTTGGTGTTATCTGTGTTGGTGTTATCTGTTGTTTTCTATCTTTTGGTGTATCTGTGTTGGTGTTATCTGTGTGTTGTTACAAGTGATCTTGTCCAGGAGCAACACTGTCTACCATCTGCTCGGCTTTAACTATGTGAATTGTTACGTGATATTTATAGCAAGGAAGCCTGAGTTGTGCCTCTTATCTCTGTGTTTCTGTTTGTCTGCCTGTCTGTCTGTCTATCTGTCTGCCTCTCTCTCTTCTCTCTCTCTCTCTCTCTCTCTTCTCTCTCCCTCTTAAAAAGTAAAAAAAAAACTTACCCACATTTTCACATTATTGTACAAGGGGACAGATGACGGTCCCCACGGTTGGGTGTGGTGGTGTGGGTGTGGTGGTGGTGTGTGTGTGTGTGTTTTGGTTGTGTGTGTTGTGGGTGGTGTGTGTTGTGTGTGTTTTGTGTGTATGTGTGTGTGTGTGGGGTGTATGTTGTTGTGGTGTGTTGGGGTTATGTGGGTGTGTGTGAGTGTGGTGTGTGTGTGTGTGTGTTTTGTGTGTGTTGTGTGTATGTGGTGTGGTGGTGTGTGTATGTGTTGTTGTGTGTTGGGTGGGGTGTGTGGTGTTTGTGTGTTGTGTATGGTGTGTGTTATTGTGTGTTGGTGTGTGTGTTGTGTGTGGTGTGTGTAGGGTTTTGTGTTGGTGTGTGTATGGGTGTTGGTGGGTGTGTGTGTGTGTGTGTGTGTGTGTGTGTTGTGTTGGTGTGTTTTATTGGGGTGTGTGTGTGTGTGTGTGTGGTTGTGTGTGTGTTTGTGTGTGTATGTATGTGTGTGTGTGTGTGTGTGTGTGTGTGTGGTGTGTGGATTTGTGTGTGTGTGTGGGTGTGGGTGTGTGTGTGTGTGTATTGTGTGTGTGTGGTGGGTGGGTGGGTTGTGTGGTGTGTGTGTTGTGTATAAACCTGGTACTGTGTGAGTGTATATTTGCGTTGTGTAATTCCTGTATTTAGTTTATATGCATTGTCATAAGTTACAGTCATGTGGTCATGTGTATATGTTGTCAAGTGAAATGTAACAGTGCTCATGGTATATGCTCGTCAGGTTTCATGTATCAGTCGTTATGTGAACATGCTCGTAAGTGTACATGAAGACATGGCATCATGTGTACTGCCGAAAGTTTCTGTTACATGTGCGTTATTGAACAGCTCTTTCAAGTGTACATGTAAAATGTGCGTCATGTGACAGCTGGGCAGGTACGCTGTACATCTAAGTACAGACATTAATATTCTTAACAGTTTGTTGTCAAAATTGATTTAATAAAAATCATTTGGGGGGAATGATTTTAATTTTAAAATTTTTTGTGGGAGTAAGGAGGTGGCGGCGGGCGGGTGGGGGGCGGGGGGGTGGGGGGGGTGTGGGGAGTGGGGGGGTGGTGGCGAGTGGGGGCGGGGGGTGGCGGTGGGGGGGGTGGGGGCGGGTGGGGGCGAGTGGTGGGGGGTGGGTGGGTGGGGGCGGGGGGGTGGGGCGGGGGGCGGGGGGGGTGGGGGCGATGGTGGGGGGTGGTGGGAGGTGCGGCGGGTGGGGGGGGCGGGGGGCGGGGGGTGGTGGGGGTGACGCGGGGGGGGGTTTGGAGTGGCCGCGGGGGGAGGGGGCGGAAATTTTGGCGGCTGGTAACCCAAAAAGCCATATTTTATTAGTTTCCTCCCCTCTATTCTGTTACGGGAAGGCCCAAAAATCTTAAAACTTCCCTATTCTTCCCTTTAGTAGATCTCTATTACAAACCCCCGGAGTCCCAAGGCCCGTTATCCTGAGGGAAAGGGAGCAAAATAACAAAGAAAAAACTTTTTTATTATATTACCTTTACCCCAAATTTTGAACAGAAGTATTACACTTTACACTAGTACAACAAAAGGTATTAGTGCCTCCACGGTAGCAAGGGAGAAAAGAACCCCAGGAGCAGACCCTGTTTTTAACCAGCTTAAATGGGAATGCAAGAGCAACGGGGAGTGGTACCCACATCACCCCGCGATTGCCAAAACCCTCTTTCATTTGGGTGGAACCCGGTACTATTAACGACGGGGCCCCCCTCATAAACCCTTACCCCTGGTTCGCTGGTTGGGGGAGATAGCCTGTCAATGAGGGTGTGTACATGCACCGAATAAAGGTTACGTACTCTTTGCATGCCACAATCTCCATTTCCTCATTACCTTAACCTCTTCTCTCTTACATTCATCTTATTCTTATCTGTGTTCCATTTCCTCAATAACACCCAAGTGTTGCATATGTGTCTAGTTTATCAACTTGTCGGTTCTCTGAGCCATTTATCTACCTTCCCTCCCTCCTCCCTTACTTCCAAACACTCTCCCACACTTCTGCACCAACCTCTGCATCGTCTCTTCAGAATCTCCCAAAAGCACTGTATCATCAGCAGAGAGCAACTTTGACAACTTCTTTGTGTCAGCTTAATTACCTTGTAATTCAACTCATCTCCCCAACACCCCAGCATTAATTTGTTTATCGCTCTTATTGGTAACTCCATTAAACTAGCAATGGGACATCCCTCATCCCAGTCTTGGGATGAGGGACGTCTCCATGCTAGTTTAATGGATCCCTTACTCTCGTACATGCCCTAACCGGAGCCTCCCTTTCAGAATTAAAAGCTCTTTTCACTTCAGTAACCTGCAACCTATTCCATACATTTGCAGTACGCGCCGCATTGCTTCCTTATTTACCTTAATGGCATTCCTAGTAGAGTTATTGAAGCTAAAACCTTGGGTAGCTTTAAATTTAGGTTAGATCAATACATGAGTGAGAAGGGTTAAATTTAAATGGGATTTAACATGAGTTAACTAGTTTATTAAAGCTTATTCACTGGGGAACATTTAAATATATTGGGCAAATATTTTTGTTAGTGGGTTTGGGTTTGAGAAGAACTTGCCTAGTATGGGCCAGTAGGCCTGCTGCAGTGTTCCTCCTTTCTTATGTTCTTTTATGCATTACATATATACTTCAATGTGTTGAA
>NC_069453.1:35091812-35096812 GCF_026875155.1 Cherax quadricarinatus | reverse complement strand
ACAGGTGCTGGTGAGTGGTACAGGTGTTAAGTGACACAGGTGCTGGTGACAGGTACAGGTGTTAAGTGACACAGGTGCAGGTGACAGGTACAGGTATTAAGTGACACAGGTGCTGGTGACAGGTACAAGTGTTAAGTGACACAGGTGCAGGTGACAGGTACAGGTGTTAAGTGACACAGGTGCTGGTGACAGGTACAAGTGTTAAGTGACACAGGTGCAGGTGACAGGTACAGGTGTTAAGTGACACAGGTGCAGGTGACAGGTACAGGTATTAAGTGACACAGGTGCTGGTGAGAGGTACAGGTGTTAAGTGACACAGGTGCAGGTGACAGGTACAGGTGTTAAGTGACACAGGTGCAGGTGACAGGTACAGGTGTTAAGTGACACAGGTGCTGGTGAGTGGCACAGGTGTTAAGTGACACAGGTGCTGGTGAGTGGTACAGGCGTTAAGTGGCACAGGTGCAGGTGACAGGTACAGGTATTAAGTGACACAGGTGTTGGTGAGTGGTACAGGCGTTAAGTGAGACAGGTGCTGGTGAGAAGTACAGGTATAAAGTGACACAGGTGCTGGTGAGAGGTACAGGTGTTAAGTGACACAGGTGCTGGTGACAGGTACAGGTGTTAAGTGACACAGGTGCTGGTGAGTGGAACAGGTGTTAAGTGACACAGGTGCTGGTGAGTGGTACAGGTGTTAAGTGACACAGGTGCTGGTGACAGGTACAGGTGTTAAGTGACACAGGTGCTGGTGAGTGGTACAGGTGTTAAGTGACACAGGTGCTGGTGAGTGGTACAGGTGTTAAGTGACACAGGTGCAGGTGACAGGTACAGATGTTAAGTGACACAGGTGCTGGTGAGTGGTACAGGTGTTAAGTGACACAGGTGCTGGTGAGTGGTACAGGTGTTAAGTGGCACAGGTGCAGGTGACAGGTACAGGTGTTAAGTGACACAGGTGCTGGTGAGTGGTACAGGTGTTAAGTGACACAGGTGCTTGTGACAGATACAGGTGTTAAGTGACACAGGTGCTGGTGAGTGGCACAGGTGTTAAGTGACACAGGTGCTGGTGAGTGGTACAGGTGTTAAGTGACACAGGTGCTGGTGAGTGGTACAGGTGTTAAGTGACACAGGTGCTGGTGAGTGGTACAGGTGTTAAGTGACACAGGTGCTGGTGAGTGGTACAGGTGTTAAGTGACACAGGTGCTGGTTGAGTGGTACAGGTGTTAAGTGACACAGGTGCTGGTGAGTGGTACAGGTGTTAAGTGACACAGGTGCAGGTGACAGGTACAGATGTTAAGTGACACAGGTGCAGGTGACAGGTACAGGTGTTAAGTGACACAGATGCTGGTGACAGGTACAGGTGTTAAGTGACACAGGTGCTGGTGAGTGGTACAGGTGTTAAGTGACACAGGTGCAGGTGACAGGTACAGATGTTAAGTGACACAGATGCTGGTGACAGGTACAGATGTTAAGTGACACAGGTGCTGGTGACAGGTACAGGTGTTAAGTGACACAGGTGCTGGTGAGTGGTACAGGTGTTAAGTGGGCACAGGTGCAGGTGACAGGTACAGATGTTAAGTGACACAGGTGCAGGTGACAGGTACAGATGTTAAGTGACACAGGTGCAGGTGACAGGTACAGATGTTAAGTGACACAGGTGCTGGTGACAGGTACAGATGTTAAGTGACACAGGTGCTGGTGACAGGTACAGATGTTAAGTGACACAGGTGCTGGTGACAGGTACAGGTGTTAAGTGACACATGTGTTGGTGAGGAGTACAGGTGTTGCTACACTTAACACTGTTCACTTAACAAATTACTCAATACATCATACATTTAATACAACATTCATTAAGTACATTCTAACATGTTTAAAACTCGAATATATATTTAATACAAACACGAAGATCACACACTGAAATAAAGCTGTGTCCTGTTTTGTTTTCAATGTTCTAGTGCTTTATTTACACAGCTGTAGTTGTAAATTTCGTTGTTACGATGCTCTGTTCTTGTTGGAGGCAGCTCAAACAAATAAAACTGTATAAATATGGGGGTCATAGTCAGGTGGCAAAGAAATGGTTGTGTGTGTGTGTGTGTGTGTGTGTGTGTGTGTGTGTGTGTGTGTGTGTGTGTGTGTGTACTCACCTAGTTGTGGTTGCAGGGGTCAAATCACAGCTTCTGGCCCCGCCTCTTCACTGGCCACTACTAGGTCACTCTTCCTGCTCCATGAGCTTTATCATACCTCTTCTTAAACCTATGTATGGATCCTGCCTCCACTACATCACTTCCCAGATTATTCCACTTCCTGACAACTTTGTGACTGAAGAAATACTTCCTAACATCCCTGTGACTCATTTGAGTCTTCAACTTCCAACTGTGACCCCTTTGTTGCTGTGTCCCATCTCTGGAACATTCCCTCTCTGTCCACCTTGTCGATTCCTTTCAGTATTTTGTATGTCGTTATCATGTCCCCCCTATCTCCCTGTCTTCCAGTGTCGTCAGGTTGATTTCCCTTAACCTCTCCTCGTAGGACATACCTCTTAGCTCTGGGACTAGTCTTGTTGCTAACCTTTGCACTTTATCTAGTTTCCGCACGTGCTTGGCTAGGTGTGGGTTCCAAACTGGTGTCGCATACTCCAATATTGGCCTAACGTACACGGTGTACAGGGTCCTGAACGATTCCTTGTTAAGATGTCGGAATGCTGTTCTGAGGTTTGCCAGGCGCCCATATGCTGCAGCAGTTATTTCGTTGATGTGCGCCTCAGGAGATGTGCCTGGTGTTATACTCAGTCCGAGATCTTTTTCCTTGAGTGAGGTTTGTAGCCTCTGGCCCCCTAGACTGTACCCCGTCTGAGGTCTTCTTTGCCCTTCCCCAATCTTGACTTTGCACTTGGTGGGGTTGAACTCCAGGAGCCAGTTGCTGGACCAGGTCTGCAGCCTGTCCAGATCCCTTTGTAGTTCTGCCTGGTCTTCGTCCGAGTGGATTCTTCTCATCTTCACATCATCTGCAAACAGCTACACTTCGGAGTCTATTCCTGTCGTTATGTCATTCACAAATACCAGAAACAGCACCAGTCCTAGGACTGACCCCTGTGGAACCCCAATCGTCATAAGCGCCCACTCTGACACGTCGCCACGTACCATGACTCGCTGTTGTCTTCCTGACAGGTATTCCCTGCCTGGTCCACCAGCTGCCGTTCTAATCCCTTGTGTGAAAATGTGTCAAACGCCTTCTTACAATACAAGAAAATGCAGTCTACACACCTCCCCCCCCCACTCTCTCTCTCTCTTGTCTTACTGCTGTCACCCAGTCATAGAACTGCTGTTTAAGCCAAAATAGCAAGTTTTACCTATTCGGCACGACACACACACACACACACACACACACATATCTATCTATCTATCTATCTATATATATGCAAAACAACCACTCTGAAAGAATAGAAAAATTCCAAGCGCTTTCGTGACTACTCACATTATCAAGGAACTATGAAAGTAAAGCATCCAAGGAAGCTATATAAGGGGTCTGGTCGGCACCCTCACTATCAGATCCCACAACGGTTTAAACACGTGACGCGCGGCGAGCCAACTTGGAAAGGTCCTTGGCACAACTCACCCCACAAACTATTCTACCCAAGAAATAAGAAATTTTAAAGATTATTTGTCCAGTGGGATTATTAAATTCTTCCCAAATTCTATTAATTATAAATGGATCTAATTTTATATTTAAACCCAAAAGGAAATATTCATTTATTGTCAAAACTGCTTTTTATGAAACAAGATTCAATTATATTCCTGTCGACCCTGGACTTGCTTGATACTACTTTCTCAACTTTTTGAAAATCAAATTGGATGTTAAAATCTCTTACATGAATAAATAGAGCATTGGAATCTTGTCCAGTTCTAATGCTATATTTATGTTGTTTTAATCTTAGTTCGAGATATATAAAATATATATAATATATATATTATAATATATATATATATATATATATATATATATAATATATATATATATATATATTATATATATATTATATATATATATACACATAAGGGCGAAAGAAAAAAATTCTGCATACTTAGATAGCACAGCAGCAGCAGCAGCAGCAGAAGACAGAAGACAGCAGACAGCAGACATAGTGAGGACCTACAGAGAAAATTGTTAGCGTGGGCTGAGTCACAGAACCATCACTGGGGAAAAATGTAAACTATTAAAACTAACGAACCCCAGGTTCTAGTCTTCTAATAATCCCGTAGCAACATTATCAATGCGACAATAATCCCATTTGGACGATAATTTCACCTGGAATAATTTTCACTCGACTAGAGACTAGTACCACCCTACCACCACCATCACCACCATCACCACCATCACTACCACCACCACCATCGCCACCCCCGTCCCTCCTCACCTTCCTCTCACCACCTTCCCTAAATTCAGGGCTCCTATTTTTCCATCCTCGCTGTCCCTGAAGACTAGTTCTCCACTTTTGTGTCCACTAGCAACCTGCCCTCAGCCTCACCCTCTCTTTAAATCATCAATTTCAGCTTTTTTTTTGTACCAAGAATATAAATTCAGTGGCACCTGACACCTCCAAATCCTCATGTAACAAATTTGTGTGAGTAGTGCTGAGGATCGAACCGGGTTAAGGGATGGAAGGCCTTGTATTTACAAACTCAAGACAGTTTCCTAGTTACCTGCAAGATGTATAAGTGTTATCTCTGTAGGAAGTCCCACCTGGCTGGTGTGTAATCTATCGGCTGTAAAACGGTCGTTTATGTACTCACCTATTTGTGGTTGCAGGGGTCGATTCATAGCTCCTGGCCCCGCCTCTTCGCTGATTGCTACTAGGTCCTCTTTCTTCCTGCCCCATGAGCTTTATCATACCTCGCCTTAAAACTATGTATGGTTCCCGCCTCCACTACGTCACTTTCTAGGCTATTCCACGGCCTGACTACTCTAGGACTGAAGAAATACTTCCTAACATCCCTTTGATTCATCTG
>NC_069453.1:35049312-35086812 GCF_026875155.1 Cherax quadricarinatus | reverse complement strand
CACTAGCACACTGCTGCTAGCCAGTAGACAAAATATATAAACAGGGAGGCTTTATGACACCTCCCTCCTTCCTGCTGGCTACTTAGCCTTCAGTTAAAACGTTAAATACTCTCCAAAACACAGACCCTTGCACACACTAGGGCCTTTACACACTAAATTATAGTATACAGTAAAAAAAACTTGTCAGAATTACCTACTCACACTACCGTCCAAACATGACTTCACCCCGTCACCACCCGTCTCATACTAACTAAAGACATGTCATCTGCTCCTGTCCTGGCCACACTAACTGACCAGGAATAATACACATTCGGTTTCAGTTCAATCCCAGAACTATGGAGCATTATTTTTTATATAAATTTTCCCTGTAGCACACTGAATAACAGGTAGCATAAAAATAGGTTAGACAAATATTTCTGTTGGTGGTTGGATTTGAGGTCTGTTTCAGTGTTCCTCCTCTGTTATGTTTGTGTATAGTATTAGCAGCAGAGACTGTGTGATGGCAGGGTTTACCGTCTTGAAGAAGATTTAGAAGATTTTTGCTAATACTTCAGAGATGATGAAGCTGTCTTTATTTTGCTTGATTGTGTTAGAAACAACGATTAATGATGATTCAAGGCATTTACGTCTGCCAACATTAATACATGTTAATAGAAGACGGGGGAACTTCACTTAAGGTCTGCGCAATTTTACCCAATCGACGCTTCTTTCTAAAGAACACAGAGTACCACGACTTCGAATATTTTCGTAAATAAGTTAGTTTAGGAGTGAGGCCCAGAAGCTGCTGCCAGCATGGCGAGTCTTGTCTGTTTCCAGTTCGAAGTCTGAAGGACTTGTGCCATTGTTAGATTTATAATGTATAGAGAAAAAAAGGCACAATACTGTGACTGGAACAATACACAAATAACCCGCACATAGGAGAGAGGAGCTTACCACGACGTTTCGGTCCGACTTGGACCATTTACAGTCACTCTTGTGTGTTTGTGTGACTTTGTAAATGGTTCAATTCGGACCGAAATGTCGTCGTAAGTTTCTTTCTCTCCTATATGCGGATTATTTATGTATTGTTCCAGTCACGGTATTGTGCCTTTTTGTTCTCTATAGATATACATAATGGTCTGAATTTTTGTTCTCTATAGTTTATACAATGGTCTGAATTTATGAAAATATTCTGGCTCTTCAGCTCTCGCCACATCGATAGAATCACAAAACACTGAGTCACACTCTTTTTTTTTTGGGGGGGGGGAGATTTCGCTCATTTCTTCTCTGTAACCCTTTTGAGGCCTAGTTCCTAGGTCTTCTGTGTATCCATATGCTGCTGCGCTACCCTCCACAGGATAGATGTGGAGTGCACAATAAACTAGCCACTTCGATAGCAAAAAATCTAAATCTTGTGTCTGTGAATCTCCTTTGAGTGAAGGACCAGTACTGGTAGACATTTATTTTTGACTTGTGTTTGGCCTATGTCATAAATTATTTAGGTTTCTGTTACTTTTTGAGTTCGTTTTCTGCCTTGGTTTCTTCGTCTGTCTTTGTATGTTCTCTTTGTTGATTTCTCTTTCCTTCGTTGTGGTATTTGTTGTTTATTAGGGAATTGGTATTTTCTTTCTGTCCTCTTATTGCTCTTCTTTCTAGCTTTGCCTCTCTCTCTCTCTCTCTCTCCTCTCTCTCTCTCTCTCTCTCTCTCTCTCTCTCTCTCTCTCTCATCTCTCTACTCTCTCTCTCTCTCTCCTCTTTTTTTTACACAGGGTTTGACAAGGTTAAGGATCTCTGCTTTATTGACAAACTATTTACAGGTTTTTTCTCTTCCTCTCTCTTTTCTCTCTTTCCTTTTCTTTTCTCTCTCTCATCTCTCTTCTCTCTCTCATCTCTTCTCTCTCTCATCTCTCTTCTCTCTCTCTCATCTCTCTTTTCTCTCTCTCCTCTCTTTTTTCCGCTCTCTTTCTTCTCTAAAGTCTTCTCCGCTTTAACTCTATGTATGATTAACTCCGTGTGTGATTAATTTTATGTATGATTAATCCCGTGTATGATCACTACGTATGATCTCCCCCTGTGCTTGCCCTGGTTGCACATGTCTTGCCAAAGACCTTGCAACCTTCCCCAGTCAATCCTTCCCACACACTCAGCGGCTAAGGTTCGAATCCCTGGATACACCTACCCCATCCGCCGTGCATCAGACGCAGGTTAAAAACCTTGGCTAGTCGACTCACGAAAAATCGCAAGCAAACCACGGAAGGGGTTTTGTGATTCTAACCTTCGCTACTTCCTGCGCTGTAACAAGAGATACAACTCCCTGTGGATCCTCCTCCGTCCCAGAGGCTATTGATTTCAGATTGACATGAAATATTTAGCGTAAACTTAACGTTGTGTGTTAGTAATTCCAGTCAGTTAGGGGAGAGAAGAGGACTCTTCTTCTAGAATTTATATAAAGGAATCAAGAGGGTTTTGAGAAATATAGAAGACATTGGGATTACTTTTGTGGGTTGTTGTGGTTGATGGGCGGTTGTTGTGGTTGATGGGCGGTTGTTGTGGTTGATGGCGGTTGTTGTGGTTGATGGGCGGTTGTTGTGGTTAATGGGCGGTTGTGTGTGGTTGATGGGCGGTTGTTGTGGTTGATGGGCGGTTGTTGTGGTTGATTGGGCGGTTGTTGTGGTTAATGGGCGGTTGTTGTGGTTGATGGGCGGTTGTTGTGGTTGATGGGCGGTTGTTATGGTTGATGGGCGGTTGTTGTGGTTGATGGGCGGTTGTTGTGGTTGGATGTAAGTAGGTGAGTAAGTAGGTAAGTAATTAATAAGTAAGTAGGTATGTAGGTAAATAATTAATAAGTAGGTAAGTAATTAATAAGTAAGTAGGTATGTAGGTAAATAATTAATAAGTAGGTAAGTAGATAAGTAATTAATGAGTTAGTAAGTAGGTAAGTAAGGAGGTAGGCAGGTAAGTAGGTACGTAAGTAGGTAGGTAAATATATTTAGGTACAGGTATACCTAAGTACAGTTATCACGCATAGTAACATAAACGAAAAAAACTAATGTGAAAAAGTGGTGAACTTCTAAGCGCTTTCGTGATTTCTCTCATTATCAAGGACCTTTGATGACCTTGATGATGTTAGAAATCACGAAAGCTCTTGGAATTTCACTATTTCTTTCACAGTAGTTGTTCTACATGTTGTGATATCTACTGTTTATTGTGAGGTTATTGCTTAGTTACGCGCCTGTGTGAATTAATTGTTTGTTGTTTGTTTGTGTGTTTGTTGTTTGTGATGGACACACCAAATATGTTGCTTTGTACAGTGAGATGTTTGTGTGTGAGAGAGAGTATGGAATTAAGGCTCTTTCTCCCTCCCTCTCTCTCTCTCTCTCCCTCTCTCGCTCACTTTCTCATTCGCTCACTCACTCGCCTTCCGATAAATTCCTAAAGATCGGGACACTTCTGACAAGCTAACTTTAATAAATAAATAAGAAAGGAGTGATTGTGAAGGCCTCTCTCTCTCTCTCTCTCTTCTCTCCTCTCTCTCTTCTCTCTCTCTCAAGGAGATATTTAAAACTTCTCGAATCAGTGTCTCCAGTTGTGGAAGAAAAGATTATTTTTTATATAGTGTTGAAAGGGCACGAGAGAGAGAGAGAGAGAGAGAGAGAGAGAGAGAGAGAGAGAGAGAGAGAGACAGAGAGAATATTAACTCCCAGATATAATATTATTATGAAGTCTTCTGAAATTTTCATTTGTTTTCGTCGGCTCAGAGTAATATACAACACTAACAAGGTAAAGTAGTGGTAGTGGTATAGTGGTGGTAGTAGTGGTGGTAGTGGTGTTGGTGGTAGTGGTGGTAGTGGTAGTGGTGTTGGTGGTAGTGGTGGTAGTGGTGGTAGTAGTGGTGCTAGTGGTGTTGGTGGTAGTGGTGGTAGTGGTAGTGGTGTTGGTGGTAGTGGTGGTAGTGGTGGTAGTAGTGGTGCTAGTGTGGTAGTAGTGGTGCTAGTGGTGTTGGTGGTAGTGGTGGTAGTGGTGTTGGTGGTAGTGGTGGTGATGGTGGTAGTGGTGGTGGTGGTTGTAGTGGTGGTAGTGTTGGTAGTGGTGGTGGTGGTGGTGGTGGTAGTGGTGTTGGTGGTAGTGGTGATAGTGGTGGTGGTAGTGGTGGTAGTGGTGTTGGTGTTGGTGGTAGTGGTGGTAGTGGTATAGTGGTGTTAGTAGTGGTCGTAGTGGTAGTGGTGTTGGTGGTAGTGGTGTTGGTGGTAGTGGTGGTAGTGGTAGTGGTGTTGGTGGTAGTGGTGGTGGTGGTAGTGGTGTTGGTGGTAGTGGTGGTGGTGGTAGTGGTGTTGGTGGTAGTGGTGGTGGTGGTAGTGGTGTTGGTGGTAGTGGTGGTAGTGGTAGTGTGTGTTGGTGGTAGTGGTGGTGGTGGTAGTGGTGTTGGTGGTAGTGGTGGTGGTAGTGTGTGTTGGTGGTAGTGGTGGTGGTGGTATGGTGTTGGTGGTAGTGGGGTGGTGGTGGTAGTGGTGTTGTGGTAGTGGTGGTGGTGAGTGGTGTTGGTTGGTAGTGGTGGTGGTGGTAGTGGTGTTGGTGGTAGTGGTGGTAGTGGTAGTGGTGTTGGTGGTAGTGGTGGTGGTGGTAGTGGTGTTGGGGTAGTGGTGGTGGTAGTGGTGTTGGTGGTGTGTTGTGGTTGGTTGGTAGTGGTGGTGGTGGTAGGGTGGTGGTAGTGATTGTGTAGTGGTGTAGTGGTGTTGGTGTAGTGTTGGTGGTAGTGGTTGGTGTAGTGGTGGTAGTGGTAGTGGTGTTGGTGTAGTGTGGTGGTGGTAGTGGTTGGTGTAGTGGTGTTGGGTATAGTGGTGGTAGTGGTGTTGGTGGGGGTAGAGGTGTGGTGGTAGTGGTGTGTAGTGGGGTTGTGGTAGTGGTGGTAGTGGTAGTGGTGTTGGTGTATGTGTGGGGTAGTGGTGGGGTGGTAGTGGTGTTGGTGGATAGTGGTGGTAGTGTTGGTGTAGCTGGTGGTAGGTAGTGGTGTTGGTGGTAGTGGTGGTGTGGTAGTGGTGTTGGTGGTATGGTGGTGGTGGTAAGTGGTGTGGTGTATAGTGGTGTTAGGTGTAGACTGGGGAGGTTTACGTGATGAATAGTGAGTGAAGTTAAGTAGTAGGATTAGTGGTGTTAGAGTGGTATGGGTGGTGTAGTGAAGTTGGAATGAGTAGATATGTAAATAGTGTGGTAGTTTAGTATAGTTGGAATAGATGTGGTGTGTGTATGTGGTGTGATAGTGTGGTGTAGTGGATGTTGGTGGTAGTGGGTATAGTGGTCGGTAGTTAGTGGTGGTAGTGGTGATTGAGTGGTGTATGGTAGTTGTGGTGATAGTTGGTGGTAGTGGATTGGTGGTAGTGGTGATAGTGAGTGGTTAGTGTGGTGGTAGTGGTGGTGGTAGGTAGTGTTGGTGATGGTAGTGTTTGGAGTGTTGAGTAGTGGGTGGTGGAGTTGTGGTGTGTGTGGTCGATTATGTTGGTGGTGGTAGTAGGTGGTAGTGGTGTTGGTGGTAGTGGTGTAGGTTGGGTTTTGGTAGTGGTGTGGTAGTTGGTGGTTTGTGGTGTAGTGGTGGTTGTTGTTGGTGGTAGTGGTGGTAGTGGGTGTTGTGTGGTTGGTGGTGGGTGTGTGGGGTGGTGGTAGTGGTGGTGGTAGTGGTGGTGGTGTAGTGTATGGTGGTAGTGGTTGTAGGGGGTTAGTGGTGGTGGTGGTAGTGGTGGTGGTGGTGGTAGTGTTGTGGTAGTGTGTGTGGTGGTGTAGTGGTGGTGGTTGTTGGTAGTAGTGGTGTGTGTGTGGGTATGGTGGTGTGGTGGTATGTTGGTGGTAGTTAGGTGTAGTGGTGTTGGTGGTAGTGGTGTTGTAGTGGTTGGTGGTAGTGTGGTGGTGGTGGTAGTGGGGTGGTGGTATGTGGTGTGGTAGTGGTGGTGAGTTGGTAGTGTGGTGTGGAGTATGGTTGGTAGTGTGTGTGGTAGTAGGTGGTGGGTAGTAGTGTTGGTGGTTAGTGTGGGTATGTATGGTTGGTGGTAGTTGTTGGTAGTGTGTGGAGTATTGGTGGTGTGATGTGTGGTTATTGTTGGTGGTAGTGTGGTGGTAGTGTGTGTGTATGGTGGTGTAAGTGTGGTGTGTTGGTAGTGGTGGTGGATAGTGGTGGTGGTGGTAGTGGTGCGTGAGTAGGTTGTGTTGGTGGTAGTGGTGTGATGGTAGTGGTGGTGGTAGTAGGTGTGGTAGTGGTAAGTGTGGTGGTGTAGGTGGTGGATAGTGGTGTAGTGTGGTGGTGTTGTGGTGGTGGTAGTGGTGGTAGGTAGTGGTGGTGGTAGTGTGTGGTATGTGGGTAGTGGTGGTGGGTAGGTGGTGATAGTGGTGGTGATAGTGTGGTGAGTAGTGGTGGTGGTAGTGGTGATAGTGTGTGTGGTGGTGGTAGTGTGGTGTAGTGGTGGTGGTAGTGGTGGTGTAGTGGTGGTGTAGTGGTGTGATAGTGGGTGGTAGTGTGGATTGGTGGTGGTAGTGGTGGTGGTTAGTGTGGTGTATAGTGGTGGTGTGTAGTGGTGGTGATAGTGGTGGTGGTAGTTGGTGGTGTAGTGGTGGTGATAGTGGTGGTGGTAGTTGGTGGTGGATAGTGGTGGTGGTGGTGTGGTGTGGTGGTGTAGTGTGGTTAGTGTGGTGATAGTGGTGGTGGTAGTGGTGGTGATAGTGGTTGGGGTAGTGGTGTGTGTATGGTGGTGTAGTGGTGGGGATAGTGGTGATAGTGGGGTAATTGGTGGTGTTAGTGGTGGTGTAGTGGGGTGAGTGTGGTGGATACGTGGTGGTGGATGTGTATGTGTAGTATGGTTGATAGTGATATGGTATGTTATTATAATAAGTAGTATCTTAATATATAATCTAACTATCCATATTAAATTAATCCAGTATTAAAAAATATACTAAATGTGACAAAGTTGTGAGGAAGTAGACTGCTGAGAACTCGCCTCGTACGTTCACACATACTTTATCGTTCAGTGCACACCCTCATTTTTTTCTTGGTAAATCGTTTTCTAAGCAGGTGACATCTTGTCTCGTACAAATGCTCTTGGAAACCTATGATATTCTCTATACTATCTATTTTGCTATACTGACTAGGACCCCCGTTGAAATGAGTCACTTTGAGTTTCCTTGGGTTATCTAGTTATTTAAACATATGTTGCTATGCCAAAACATTGCAGTAAACAGGTGTATCTTATATGCAAACTACCATTGTGAAAAAGATCATGTGACTCCCAAGCGTTACTGATAATGTGAGAAATCACGTAGGCGCTTGGAAGTTCACTAATTTTTTCAATGTGGTTAGTTTTGCATGTTACATGTACGTAATTGCTGTAACTGTATTTATGTGTACCTGTACCTAATAGACTTACCAGCTCGGTGGAACTTATTCTTGCAAGATTTCTAATAAGTCTGTCACATACGATATGGATCTTTTTCGTTTGATTTTGCCTACTGTACATTGCAGTTTTATATCTTAAACAGCCATCATCGTTGTGGCGCCTGTCGAATGCTCTCTGAAAATTTTAGCTACCATGATCGTTGGGAGTTTCTGCTCCAGTTATTGTATTTTATAGATGGAGAATCCTGGTGAGTTTAACGAAAAATCAGATTTCAGTTCAATATTTAAGGAACACTTGTTCTATACTTGGCACCTTGTATGAACTTTAAAACGCATCGTACAAAAGGGATTTCTAAATAATAATAGCAAGTAATAATAATAATAATGAATGTGTAATAATAACAGATCGTATTCGTCCATAGTGACATCAGTGACATATAAGAAAGCCACTGGTTATACCTGGAGTATAAATGGAGAGGTTTCGGGTCAGCCCCCCCCCCCCCCCCCCCCCCCCCCCCCCCCGCGGGCCCGGTCTTCAACGCCCTGCGGCCCGGTTATGCAGAGCCAAATTTGTCCCCAGGATGTTGACCCACACAAAGTCCGACTAACTCACCTGTACCTACTTACTGCTAGGTGAACATGGACAGCAGGTGTTCTTAAGGAAAATCGCTCCGATGTTTCCACCTGTACCGGAAATCGAACTACGAGTGAAATTTAACCAAATGGAGACGGTGCAAGTGGTTTTCGTCGTGATCAGTCTGAACAGGGCTGGCGTGCCTGGCCCATGGGTCAGGCTCCGGGAAGTAGACTACTTTTGGAATCATTGAAAGGAAGCTGATTCGTTCGTTGCTACCGGTTTTTTATTTTGTTAATTTAATTTTTGTATGCAGATGTGCTAAACCAATGTGGGTAATTCAGCGGAAGGAGTGGTGAAGGCTTAAATTCTCCGTTCCGTGACCAGGCCAGCATTCTAAGGAGAGAGAATAATCAGAACACAATTTTGAGGGTAAACGAATGAAAAACGAAAGTCGAGGACACAAGACTGACACGTTCTGGCTATCCCTGTTTATACTGGGGGGTGACACTGCTCGGCTTCCAGTCGTTTTGTAACAGGCGTAGGACTAACAAGCCTGCATAGAACACCAGCCTGTACCATGACCCAGTAGACCTAAAACAGCACTCCGGAAGAAGCATCATTTACCAGTCGGTGAAATGCTACTTAATGTATATCCAAGTAACAGTGTGAGCAGAAGTAACATCGATGTAGTTTGGCTACCCGGTTTATCTGTTGTTTGGTACTGCCCTTCTGTGGTTTGGTCTTATGGACTCACTGATGGTTTATATTGTACCTGGCTGCCTGAAAGGTTTGGCTCCTGGCCTTTGGTGGTTTGGTACCTGATCTTCTGATGGTTTGGTACTGGCCCTGCTGATGGTTTGGTACCTGGCCTTTGATGGTTTGGCACCTGACCTCCTCATGGTTTTGTACCTGGCCTGCTGATGGTTTGGCACTGGCTTCTGAGGGTTTGGCACTGCCTTCTGGGGGGTTGGTACCTGGCCTTTTGATGGTTTTGTACCTGGGTCTGCTGATGGATTTGGTACCTGGCCTTATGGTGGTTGGTACCTTGATCTTCTGGTGGTTTGGTACACTGGCCTGCTGATAGTTTGGTATCTGGCCTTATGATGGTTTGGCACATGGCCTTCTGATGGTTTGGTACTGGCTCTTCTGGTGGTTGGTACCTGGCATTCTGATGGTTTGGGTACCTGGCCTTTTGATGGTTTGGTACCTGGCCTCCTGATGGTTTGTCACCTGCCTGCTGATTGGTTTGGCACCGGCCTTCTGATGGTTTGTACAGGGCCTTTTGATGGTTTGGTTACCGGGCCTTCTGATGGTTTGGTACCTGGCTTCTGATGGTTTGGTACCTGGCTGATGATGGTTTGATATACTTGGCCGGCTTGTGGTTTGGTACCTTGGCCTGCTGATGTTTGGTACCTGGCCTTTGATGGTTGCGTACTGGCCTGCTGATGGTTTGGACCTGGCCTGCTGGATGGTTTGGTACCTGGCCTGATGATGGTTTGGTACCTGGCCTGCTGATGGTTTGGTACTTGGCCTGCTGATGGTTGGGGGATTTACCTGGCATGTGATGGTTTGGTACCTGGCCTTTTGATGGTTTGGTACTGGCCTTTTGATGGTTTGGTACCTGGACTCTGATGATTGGTACCTGGCCTTCTGATGGTTGGTACCTGGCCTGCTGATGGTTTTGGTTACAAGGCTTCTGATGGTTTAGGACCTGGCCTGGCTGATGTTTGGTACCTGGCCCTGCTGATGGTTTTGGCACCTGGCTGCTGATGGTTTGGTACTGGCCTGCTGATGGTTTGGTACTTGGCCTGCTGATGTTTGGTACCTGGCCTGTGATGTTTGGTACTTGGACTGCGATGTTTTTGGTTCCTGGCCTGTGATGGTTTGGTACCTGGACTTTTGATGGTTTGGCTTCCTGGCACCTGCTGATGGTTTGTTACCGGGCCTCCTGTTGGTTTGGTACCTGGCTGCTGATGGTTTGTTACCTGGGCCTGCTGATGGTATGGTACTTGGCCTGCTGTTGGTTTGGTGTTTGGTTCCTGGCCTGCTGTGGTTTGGTACCTGGCCTGCTGATGGTTTGGTCCTGGCTTATGATGTTGGCACCTGGCCTGCTGATGGTTTGGTACCTTGGCTCTGCTGATGGTTTGGTACCTGCCTTTGATGATTGGCTACCTGGCCTGCATGATGGTTTGGTACCTGGCCTGCTGATGGTTTTGGTACTGGCTTCTGATGGTTTTTGGTTCTGGCCTTTGAATGGTTGGTACCTGGCATGCTGATGGTTGGTACCTGGCCTGCTGATGGTTTGGATACCTGGCGCTGATGGTTTGGCACCTGGCCTGCTGATGGTTTGGTACCTGGCTGCTGATGGTTTGGTACTGGCTGTGATGGTTTTGGTACCTGGCCTGCTGTGGTTTGGTACCTGGCCTGCTGATGGTTTGTACAGGCCTGATGATGGTTTTGGTTACTGGCCTTCTGAATGGTTTGGTACCTGGGCCTGCTGATGTTTTGGTACCTGGCCTGATGATGGTTTGGCCCTGGCCTGCTGATGGTTTGGTACCTGGCCTGCTGATGGTTGGTAATGGCTGCTGATGGTTGGTACCTGGCCTTCTGAAGGTTGGTACCTGGCTCTGCTGATGGTTTGGAACCTGGCCTGCTGATGGTTTGGTACCTGGCTGCATATGTTTGGCAATGGCCTGCTGTTGGTTGGGACTGGCCCTGCTGATGGTTTGTAACCTGGCCTGCTGATGGTTTGGCACCTGGCCTGCTGATGGTTTGGTACTGGCTCTGTGATGGTTTGGTACCTGGCTGCTGCTGATGGTTTGGCACCTGGCATGCTGATGTTTGGTACTGGCTGCTGTTGGTTTGGTACTGGCCTTTGATGGTTCGCGAGGTACCTGGCTGCTGATGGTTTGGTACCTGGCCTGCTGATGTTTGGTACCCTGGCCTGTGATGGTTTGGTACCTGGCCTGCTGATGGTTTGGCACCTGCCTTGCTGATGGTTTCGGCACCTGGCCTTCTGATGGTTTGGGTACTGGCCTGCTGATGGTTTGGCACCTGGCCTGCTGATGGTTTGGTACCTGGCCGGTGATGGTTTGGTACCTGGCCTGCTTATGGTTTGGCACATGGCCTGCTGATGGTTTGGTACCTGGACTGCTGATGGGTGGGTCCTTGGCCTGCTGATGGTTAGGTATTGGCTGCTGATGGGTTTGGTACTTGCGCCTGCTGATGGTTTGGTACCTGCATTTTGATGGTTTGGTACCTGCGCCTTTTGATGGTTTGGTACCTGGCCTCCTGATGGTTTCGTACCTGGCCTTCTGATGGGTTTGGTACCTGGACTGCTGATGGTTTGGTACCTGGCCTTCTGATGGTTTGTACTGGCCTGCTGATTGGTTTGGTACCGGCTGCTGAGGGTTTTGGCACCTGGCCTGTGATGGTTTGGTACCTGGCCTTCTGATGGTTTGGCACCCCTGGCATGCTGATGGTTTGGTACCTGGCCTGCTTATGGTTTGGTACTGGCCTTCTGTGTTTAGGTACCTGGCCTGTGATGGTTTGGTACCTGGCCTGCTGATGGTTTTGGTACTGGCCTTCTGATGGTTTGGTACCTGGCTCTTCTGATGGTTTGGTACCTGGATCTGCTGATGGTTTAGTACCTGGCCTGCTGATGGTTTGGTACCTGGCCTGCTGATGGTATGGTATTGGCCGGCTGAGTTTGGCAATGGCTGATGATGGATTGGTACCTGGCTGCTGATGGTTTGGTACCTGGCCTGTGATGGTTTGGTACCTGGCTGCTGTGGTTTGGTTCCTGGCTGCTGATGGTTTGGTACCTGGGCCTGCTGATGTTTGGTAACCTGGCCTGTGATAGGTTTGGTTACCTGGCCTGTGTTGGTTTGGTACCTGGCCTTGCTGATGGTTTGGTACCTGGGCTCGGGGGGCCTGCTGATGGTTTGGTACATGGCTGTTGATGTTTGGTACTGGCCTGCTGATGGTTTGGCACCTGCCTGCTGATGGTTTGGTACCTAGGCTGCTGATGGTTTGGTACTGTACTGCTGATGGTTTGGCCACTGGCCTGCTGATCGTTTGGGCACTGGCCTGCTGATGGGTTTGGGTACCTGGCATTGCTGATGGTTGGTACCTGGTCCTTTGATGGTTTGGTCATGGCCTGATGATGGTTTGGTACCTGGCCTGCTGAATGGGTTTGGTACACTGGCCTGAGGAGGGTTTGGTACATGTCCTGTTGTTGGTTCTTAGTTTGGTAACCTGCTGATGCTGTTTGGTACGGCTTTTGTGGTTTGGTACCTGGCCGCTGATGGTTTGGTACCTGGCATGCTTGTTGGTTTGCGACCACCTGGCCTGATGTGGTTTGGTATTGGCATGCTGATGGTTTCGTACCTGGCCTGCTGATGGTTTGGGTACTGGCTTCTGATGTTTGGTACCTGGCCTGTGAGGTTTTGGTACCTGGCCTGCTGATGGTTTGGCACCTGGCCTGCATAATGGTTTGGTACCTAGCCTGATGATGGTTTGGTAACTGGCCTGCTGATGGTTTTGGCACTGGCCTGCTGTATGGTTTGGTACCTGGCCTGTGATGGTTTGGGAACCTGGGCTGTGATGTTTGGCACCTGGCCTGCTGTATGGTTTGGTAACTGGACTGATGATGGTTTCGTACCTGGCCTGCTGATTTTGGTACCTGGCCTTCTGATGGTTTGGTACCTGGCCTGCTGTTGGTTTTGTTCCTGGCACTGCTGATGGTTTGGTACCTGGCCTGCTGATGGTTTGGCACCTGGCCTGCTAATGGTTTGGTATACCTAGCCTGCTGATGGTTTGGTACCTAGGCCTCTGCTGATGGGTTGGGCACCTGGCCTGTGATGGTTGGTAAACTGGCCTGAAGATGGGTTTGGTACTGGCTGTGATGGTTTGGCACCTGGCTGCTGATTTGTTGGTACATGGCCTGTGATGGTTTGGTCCTGGCCTTCTGATGGTTTGTTACACTGGCCTGCTGATGGTTTGGTACTTCTGGCCTGTTGATGGTTTGGTCATGGCCTGTGATGGTTTGGTACCAGGCCTGATGATGGTTTGGTACATGGCCTGCTGATGGTTTGGTACTTGGCCTGCTGAGTTTGGGTAGATCCTGGCCTGCTGTGGTTTGGTACCGGACTGCTGTGGTTTGGTACCTGGCCTGTTGATGGTTTGGTACACTGTCCTATGTTTGCCTAACTTAGACCACTAATTTAACGTCTATATTATTTAGGCATTCTGTGTGGCATCTAATGCGGTTCTGACGTGTGGTTGCCAATCATTGGGTAGCTCCAAGACTATCGATAGAGAAAATTCTTGAGGTTAGAAGGTTGCACTTGAGAGACACTTTATATGTATTGGCCAGTAGGCTTCTGCAGTGCTCCTCATTCTTCATGATTTCATCTTGCAGGGGCTGTTAATAATTATGGAAGGGGTTTTGGATCAGTGTTTGTTTTGCTGCTGGGAAGGTTAGTATCGATGTTGAGTTGTGGCCGCACATGCTCCAGAAGATTCTTGATTAATTGAAACATATTTCTTTGTTGGGGTTTTATTCTCCTCTGGTTGATATTTAAAGGTAAATACTAGTTTTTGTTGATATTCTTTTTTTTTTTTTTCAAATAGATCTTTGATAAAAAATTATTTGGGATTTTACTTTAATGTGTGATTCATCCTTCATGTTGATGTAAGTCTTATCTTAATCTTTCTTTCTATCCTCTCCTCTCTCTCTTCCTTCTCCTCTCTCTCTCTCTATATCTCTCTCTCTCTCTCTCTCTCTCTTTTCGAGGGTTTTACAAGGTTAGGTTAATGGATTCCTAACCTTTATTTACAAATTAAGAACTCACTTGAAGTTTTTTTTTGTTATGAGGAATACAGATAAGAGAAAAGGATGAGTTGAAGCTATTTGTGGGCTTCAACTTGATCTTGTTTCTATTTGCATCTGTCTCTGCTCTCTCTCCTCTCTATCTCTCTCTCTCGCTCTCTCTATCTCTCTTCTCTCTCTCTCTCTCTTCTCTCTCTCTTCTCTCTCTCTCTCTCTCTCTCTCTACATAACCTTAATGTTAGCCAGTATTGTCAGTTACCATCGCTTCTTTACCACCTGGATTCATTCACTTTAAATCCCTGGTACTCACTGTTTACTGAGCACTTGTGACCGAGCACCAGGAGGAAAGAGGGCGGCGGAGGATGCTCAGAGATCACTTCACCTACACTTTCTCGTACCACTTCTCATTAGTACGCTTTAAACTGTAGATAACTCAACTTTTCACTTCACACACACTCAGCTCAAGTCCCCTCCCACCACTCAGCTCAAGGTCCTCCACCACTCAGATCAAGTCTCTAACCCTCGATCTCAAGTCCCTCCCACACTCAGATCAAGTCCTCTCATACCAATCAGCTCAAGTCCTTTCCAACACTCGATTCAAGTCTCACCCCTCAGATCCCAGTCCCTCTAACCCCTCGGATCAAGTCCTCCCACCACTCAGATCAAGTCTCCCTTACACTCAGAATCAAGTCCTTCCACCACTCAGATCATGTCTCACCCTGCAGATCAAAGTCCTCACACCTCGATAAAGGTCACCTACCACCTTCAGATCAAGTCCACTCCCACTACTCAGACAAGCCTTACACCAATCAGATCAAGTCACTCCCACTACTCAGATCAAGTCCCTCCCACCACTGAGGATCAAGTCCCTCCACTATCAGATCAAGTCCCTTACACCAACTAAGATCAAGCTCCCTTACATCACTCAGATCAAGTCCTTTACATCACTCAGATCAAGTCCCTTACATCATTCAGATCAAGTCCCTTACTCATCACATCTGATCCCTTACATCACTCAGATCAAGTCCCTTACTTCACTCCATCGAATCCCTTACATCACTCAGATCAAGTTCCTTAACATCACTCATGATCAAATCCCTTACATCACTCAGATCAAGTCCTTACATCACTCAGTCAAGATCCCTCTACACCACTCACATCAAGTCCCTTACAATCATTCACATCAAGTCTTTACACCATTCAATCAAGTCCCTTACATCACTCAGATCAAGGTCTTCTCCCACCACTCACATCAAGTTCCTTCCACCACTCAGATCAAGTCCCTCCCACGGTTATCTCCCACATGTCTCTCTCACTTAACTGTCTCTCGTATATATATTCCCTAATGTCTCGGTAAATTTCCCCTCTTAAAGAGCTAAGGGCCACACTCTCCCAGGGATCACAGTGGACAGAAGGGCGGATAATTCCAAGTGTTCTGGCGACAGATTGACACTTTCTTGCGCTTGCAGGCGACGTATGTTAGAGGGACATTGGCTGAACAGAAAAATCTTCGCATTTGCGAAGTTTTACTCGAGGTTTGACTTGAGCACTTGCTCCGGAGGACGTACGTATAGGCATGTGTAACGTGTGTCAGGCAGGTTCAAGGAGTAACGTGTGTAGCGCAAGTTCAAGAGTTAACGTGTGTCAGCGCAAGGTTTCAAGAGTAGAAACGTGTGTCTGGCTAGTTCAAGAGTACAAAGATGTGTCCAGGCCGCAAGGTTCAGAGTAACGTGTGTCAGCGAAGGTTCAAGAGTAAGTGTGTCAGCGCAAGGTTTCTAGGTTCTGTGTCAGGCATGTCAGCTAAAAGTTTCATGTTTCAGTGGTCAGAGGGACAGGTGTGTCAGCGTCACTTGTTTAACCCACATGGTCGAGTTTTGAAGTTGTCCAAAGTCTGAATGTAAATCATCTGTTCTCATGTGCTACTGCTGCTGTTGTGTTGTTGCTACTGCTGCTGTTGTTGTTGTACTGCTGTTGTGTTGTTGCTACTGTGCTGTTGTGTTGCTACTGCTTGATTGTTGTTGTTGTTCGCTACTGGCTGATGTTGTTGTTGCTACTGCTGCTTTGTTGTTGTATACTGCTTGTGCTGTTGTTGCGATGCTACTGCTGTTGTTGCTACTGCTGATGTTGCTTGTTGCTACTGCTGCTGTTCGTTGTTGCTACTGCTGCTGTTGTTGTTGTAATGCTGCTGTTGTTGTTGTTGCTGCTGGCTGTGTTGTTGCTACTGCTGCTGTTGTTGTGCTACTGCTGCTGCTGTTGTTGCTTACTGCTGCTGTTGTTGTTGTTGTGCTTGCTGCTGTTGTTTGCTACTGCTTGCTTGTTGTTGTTGCTACTGCTGTTGTTGTGTGTTGCTACTGCTGCTGTTGTAGTTGCTACTGCATGCTGTTGTTGTTGTAATGCTGTTGTTGTTGTTGTTGCTAATGCTGCTGTGTTGTTGCTACGGCTTGCTGTTGTTGTTGTTACTGCTGCTGTTGTTGTTGCTACTCTGCTGTTTTTTGTTGTGTACTGGTGCTGTTGTTGTTGCTTAATGCTGCTGGTGTTGTTGCTATGCTGCTGTTGTTGTTGCTATGCTGCTCGTTGTTGTTGCTACTGCTGTGTTGCTGTTGCTACTGCTGCTGTTTGTTGTTGTTCTGCTGCTGTTGTTGTTGCTTACTGCGGCTGTTGTTGTTGACTACTGCTGCTGTTGTTGTTGTACTGCTGCTGTTGGTGTTGCTACTGCTGCTGTTGTTGTTGCTACTTGCTGCTGTTCGTTGTTGTTGCTACTGTCTGCTGTTGTTGTTGTATGCTGCTGTTGTGTTGCTACTGCTTGCTGTTGTTGCTGCATACTGCTGTTGTTGCTACTGCTGCTGTTGTTGTTGCTGCTACTGCTGTTTGTTGTTGTTGCTACTGCTGGCTGTTGGTTGTTTGCTACTGCTGCTGCTGTTGTTGCTACTGCTGCTGTTGTTGTGTTTTACTGCTGTTGTTGTTGTTTGCTACTGCTTGCTGTTGTTGCTACGCTTGCCTGTTGTTGTTGCTACTGCTGCTTGCTGTTGTTGCTACTGCTGCTGTTGTTGTTGCTTGTGCTGTTGTTGATGCTTATGCTGCTGTTGTTGTTGCTACTGCTGCTATGTTGTTGCTACTGCTGTGTTGTTGTTGCTACTGCTTATAAGTTGTTGTTGCTGCTGCTGCTGTTGTTGTTACTATAATGCTGCTGTTGTTGTTTGGTTGTTACTGCTGCTGTGTTGTTACTACTGCTTGCTGTTGTTGTTGCTACTGCTGCTGTTGTTGCCTGCTACATGCTGTTGTTGTTGTTGCTACTGCTGCTGTTGTTGCTGTACTGATCCTGTTGTTGTTGCTACTGCTGCCTGTTGTTGTTGCTATGCTGCTGTTGTTGTTGCTACTGCTGTTGTTGTTGGTTACTGCTAGTTGCTGCTGTTGTTGCTACTGCTGCTGTTGTGTTGCTACTGCTGTTGTTGTTGTTGTTGCTTACTGCTGGCTGTTGTGTTGCTAACTGTGCTGTTTGTTGTTGCTAACTGCTGCTACTGTTGTTGCTGACTACCTGTGCTGTTGTTGTTGTATGCTGTGTTGTTGTTGCTACTGCTGTGTTGTTGTTGCGGGGGGGGTTACTGCTGACTGTTGTTGTTGCTACTGCTTGCTGTTGTTGTTGCTACTGCTGTGTGTTGTTGCTACTGCTGCTGTTGTTGTGCACTTGCTTGCTGTTGTTGTGTTCTGCTGCTGTTGTTGTTGCTACTGCTGCTGTGTTGTAGTACTGCTGATGTTGTTGTTGTTGCTACTGCGCTGTTGTTGTGCTATGCTGATGTTGTTGTTGCTACTGATGCTGTTGTTGTGCACTGCTGCCTGTTGGTGTGCTACTGATGTTGATTGTTGTTGCTACTGCTGCTGTTGTTGTTGCTTCTGCTGCTGTTGTTGTTGCTTACTGCTGCTGTTGTGCTACTGCTGCTGTGTTGATACTGTGCTGTTGTTGTGCTACTGCTTTCTGCTGTTGTTGTTGCTACTGCTGCTGTTGTGCTGCCTCTGCTGCTGTGTTGTTGCTACTGCTGCTGTTGTGTTGTTGCTACTGTGTTGTTGTTGTTAGCTACTGCTGGTCTGTGTGATAATGCTGATGTTGTCTGTTTTTCTGCTGCTGTTGTTGTTGCTACTGCTTGATGTTGTTGTTGTACTGCTGCTGTTTTTGTTGGCTACTGCTGCTGTTCGTGTGGGTGCTTACTGCTGCTGTTGTTGCTGCTCTGCTGCTGTTGTTGTTGCTACTGCTGCTGTTGTTGTTGCTACTGCTGTGTTGTTGCTGCTACTGCTACTGCTGTTGTTGCTAATTGCTGCTGTTGTTTTTGCTACTGAACTGCTGTTTGTTGTTGCTACTGCTGCTGTTGTTGCTACTGCTGCTGTTGTTGCTATGCTGCTGTTGTTGTTGCTACTGCTGCTGTTGTTGTTCCTACTGCTGCTGTTGTTGCTGCTATGCTGCTGCTGTTGTTGCTACTGCTGCTGTTGTTGTTGTTGTACTGCTGTTGTTAGTTGTTGACTATGCTGCTGTGTTGCTACTGCTGCTGTTGTTGGTTGCTACTGCTGCTGCTGTTGTTGCTTACTGCTGCTGTTGTGTTGTTGCATACTGCTGCTGTTGTTGTGTACTGCTTGCTGTTGTTGTTTGCTACTGCTGATGTGTTGTTGCTACTGCTGTGTTGTTGTTGTTGCTACAGCTGCTGTTGTTGGTGCTATGCTGCTGTTGTTGTTGATACTGCTGCTGTTGTGTTGCTATGCTGCTGTTGTTGTTGCTTTACTGCTGCAGTTGTTGCTGCTAATGCTGTGTTTGTTGTTGCTACTGCTGTGTTGTTGTTGCTTTTACTGATGCTGTTGTTGTTGCTAATACTGGATGTTGTTGTTGTTTTGTTGATACTGCTGCTGTTGTTGTTGCTTTACTGTGCTGTTGTTGTTGCTACTGCCTGCTGTTGTTGCTGCCTTACTGCTGCTGTTGGTTGTTGCTACTGCTGCTGTGTTGTTGTGCTAGCTGCTGTTGTTGTTGTTGCTACTGCTGCTGTTGGTTGTTGCATATGCTGCTGTTGTTTTGTTGTACTGTGCTGTTGTTGTTGCTAGGCTGCTGTTGTTGTTGCTACTGCTGTGTTGTTGTTGCTACTGATGATGTTGTTGTTGCTACTGCTGCTGTTGTTGTAGTTGCTATGCTGCTGTTGTTGTTACTACTGATGTGTTGTTTGTTGCTTACTGCTGCTGTTGTTGTTCTACTGCTGCTGTTGTTGTGTTGTTGCTACTGCTCTTCTGCTGTTGTTGTTGCTACTGCTGTTGTGTTGTTGTACTGCTGCTGTTGTTGTTACTATGTGCTTTTGTGATTGATGCTGCTGCTGATGTTGTTGCTACTGACTTGCTGTTGTTGTTGTTGTTGCAACTTGCTGTTGTTGTTCGGTTACTTCTGTGCTGTTGTTGTTGCTACATGCTGCTGTTGTTGGATGTTGCTACTGCTGCTGGTTGTTGTTGTTGCTACTGCTGCTGTTGTTGTTTGCTACTGCTGCTGTTGTTGTTGTTGTTGCTACTTTGTTGTTGTTGTTATACTGCTGCTGTTGTTGTTGCTACTGCTGCTGTTGTTGTTGCTACTGCTGCTGTTGTTGTTGCTACTGCTGCTGTTGTTGTTGCTACTGCTGCTGTTGTTGTTGCACGCTGCTGTTGTTGTTGTTGCTATGCTGTTGTTGTTGTTGTTGCTACTGCTGTTGTGTTGTGCTCCTGCTGCTGCTGTTGTTTGTTGCTACTGCTGTTTGTGGCTGTTGACTGCTGCTGTTGTTTCGTTGTTGCTACTGCTGCCTGTTGTTGTTGCTATGCTGCTGTTGTGTTGTTGTACTGTGTTGTGTTGTTGCTATGCTGCTGTTGTTGTTGTTGATTACTGACTGCTGTTGTTGTGTTTCTACTGCTGTGTTGTTGTTGTTGTGATACTGCTGCTGTTGTTGTTGCTACTGCTGCTTGTTGTTAGTTTGTTGTAGCTGCTGTTGTTGGTTTTTGACTATGCTGCTGTTGTTGTTGCTACTGATGCTGTTTGTGTTTGTTGATACTGCTGCTGTTGTTGATGCTACTGATGCTGTTGGTGTTGGTTGCTACTGCTGCTGTTGTTGTTGTACTGCTGCTGCTGTTGTTGTTGTTGTTGCTACTGCTGTTTGTTGTTCGTTGGTTGTTGTTGCTACTGCTTGCTGCTGTTGATTGTTGTTGTTGTTGTTGCTATGTGTGTTGTTGTTGTTGTTGTTGTTGTTGTACTGCTGTTGTTGTTGTTGTGTTGTTTTTGTTGCTTCTGCTGCCCCGATGTTGTTGTTGTTGTTTGTGTTGATACTGCTGTTGTTGTTGTTGTTGTTGTTGCTCTGCTGCTGCTGTTGTGTTGTATGTTGTTGTGTTGTTGTTGATATGCTGTTGTTGTTGTTGTTGTTGTTGTTGTTGCTACTGATGTTGTTGTTGTTTGTTGCTACTGCTGTTGTTGTTGTTGTTGTTGTGTTGTTGCTACTGCTGTGCTGTTGTTGGTGTTGTTGTTTGTTGTTGAAGTTGGTTGTTGCTACTGCTGTTGTTGTTGTTGTTTTTTTGGTTTGTTGTTGCTACTGCTGTTTGTTGTTGTTGTGTTGTTTGTTGTTGCTTTTTACTTGAGTTGTTGTTGTTGTTGTTGTTGTTGTTGCTTATGCTGGTGTTGTTTATTGTTGTTGTTGTTGCTACTGCTGTTGTTGTTGTTGTTGTTGTTGTTGTTGCTACTGCTGCTGCTGTTGTTGTTGTTGTTGTTGTTGTTGTTGTTGTTGTTGCGACTGATGTTGTTGTGTTGTTGTTGTTGTTGTTGGCTACTGCTGTTTTGTTGTTGTTGGTTGTTGTGCTATGCTGTTTTTGTTTGTTGTTGTTGTTGGTTGTTGCTATGCTGTTCTGCTGTTGTTGTTGTTGTTGTTGTGCTATGCTGTTGTTGTTGTTGTGTTGTTGTTGTACTGCTGTGCTGTTGTTGTTGTTGTTGTACGGCTGCTGTTGTTGTTGATACTACTGATGTTGTTGTTGTTGTTGCTACTGCTGTTGTTGTTGTTGCTACTGCTGCTGCTTTGTTTGTTGCATACTGCGCTGTTGTTGTTGTTGCTACTGCTGTGTTGTTGTTGTTGCTACTGCTGCTGTTGTTGTTGCTAACTGCTTGCTGTTTGTTGGTGTTGCTACTGCTGTTGTTGTTGTAATGTTGACTACTTCTTGATGTTGTTGTTGGTTGCATACTGATGCTGTTGTTGTTGTTGTACTGCTGCTGTTGTTGTTGTTGCTTACTGTGCTGTTGTTGTTTCTACTTGCGCTGCTGTGTTGTTGTTGCGAACTGGGCTGTTGTTGTTGCTACTGCCTGTGTGTTGTTGATACTGCTGCTGTTGTTGTTGTTGCTACTGCTGCTGTTGTTGTTGCTACTGCTGCTGTTGTTGTTGTTGCTACTGCTGCTGTTGTTGTTGCTACTGCTGCTGTTGTTGTTGCTACTGCTGCTGTTGTTGTTGCTACTGCTGCTGTTGTTGTTGTTGCTACTGCCTGTTGTTGTTGTTGCTACTTGCTGCTGTTGTTGTGGTTGTACTGCTGCTGTTGTTGTTGCTACTGCTGCTGTTGTTGTTGACTCACTGCTGCTGTTGTTGTTGTTGCTATGCTGCGGTTGTTGTTGTGCTACTGCTGCTGTTGTTTGTTGTTGCTACTGCTGCTGTTGTGTTGTTGCTACTGCTGCTGTTGTTTGCTACTGATGCTGTTGTTGTTGCTACTGCTGATGTTGTTGTTGCTACTGCTGTTGTTGTTGTTGTACTGATGCTGTTGTTGTTGCTACTGTCTGCTGTTGTTGTTGTTGCTACTGCTGCTGTAGTTGTTGACTACTGCTGCTGTTGTTTTTGCTACTGCTGCTGTTGTTGTTGTTGTCTACTGCTTGCTGTTGTTGTTTACTACTGATGCTGTTTGTTGTTGCTACTGCTGTTGTTTTGTTGTTGCTACTGTTGCTATGTTGATACTACTGACTGCTGGTGCCGTTGCTACTGCTGCTGTGCCGTTGCTACTGATGCCTGTTTGTTGTTGTTGTTGCACCAGTGTGCCTGTTGTTGTTGCTACCTGCTGCTGTTGTTGTTGTTGTTGCTGTGCTGCTGATGTTTGTTGTACTGTGCTTGTTGCTGTTGATGCTGTTGTTGTTGCTACTGCTGCTGTTGTTGTTGATACTGCTGCTGTTGTTGCTGGTAGTGTTGTTGCTATGCGTATGGTGTTGCATATTGTTGTTGTTGGTGTTGTTGATACTGCTGAATGCTGTTGCTGGTTTCTGTTGGTTTTGCACTGCTGCTGGTGTTGTGCTATTGCGGTGCTGTGCTTCTGTTGCGCTGGTCTGTTGCTGGTAACTTGTTGCTACTGCTGCTGTTGATTCTGCTGATGTTGTTATTCTACTGTGTGTTGTTGCTACTGCTGACTGGAGCTTCATGCTGATGTTGTTGACTACTGCCTTCTGTTTTTGATACTGTGCTGTTGCTTCGGCTGCTGTTGCTTTTGTGTGTTGTTTTTTCTACTGCTTGCTATTGGTACTGCCGACTGTTGGGTGCACTGCTCGCTGTTGTTGCTATTGCTACTGCGGGGTGGCTCTCCTTCTCCCACTACATCAACCTCACCATCCCTATCCTCCCCACGATCTTCCAATCTCCCTCTTTTGTCCTCGAATCACCAGCCTCCCACATCGTCAATGAGGCACTTTTTTCGCCTTGGGTGGCAGAGCTCTATGTGGGTCATAGGGGATCAGTGGCTTAGGTTTCTGGTGGGTGTGTTGGCGTCTTTCAGGGGTGACATACGGCTGTTGTCAGGATGAGGGGCGCGAGCATGCGAGCATAGAGAGAGAGAGAGAGCATAGAGCGCGAGAGAGCGAGAGAGAGAGAGCGAGAGAGAGATAGAGACGAGAGAGCCTAGCGCGCGACACCGAGGCTGGTGCGTGGCATTGTGAATCAGAAAGGTGGAGTTAAGGCAATTTCAATGTCTTATCCATCTTTCTTCTGTTTACCTTTCACATTTCTTCCCTCACCCCCCCCCCCCCCCCCCCCCCCCCCCCCCCCCTCCCCTATTTACCTATCCACTTTATGTCCGTATAGGTAGATAGGGGAGCAGTGTGGCAGGATGTTGCAAGTATATGGAATAGGTGGTAAGTTTATATATGCTGTAAAGAGTTTTTTATGAGATTAGTGAGGCTCAGGTTAGGGTGTGTAGAGAGAGGGAGACTACTTCTGGTAAATGTAGGGTCTTAGACAGGGATGTGTAATGTCACCATGGTTGTTTAATATATTTATAGATGGGGTTGTAAAGAAGTAATTGCTAGGGTTGTTCGGGAGGAGAGGGGTGGGAATTAAATATTGGGGAATCAAATTCAAAATGGGAATTTGACAGTTACTTTTTGTGATGTGATGTGGAGTAATGTCCTGATAGTGATGATAGTGGTTGTGTTGACACTGGTAGATGCTAGTAATCTAATATATTTCCAACTTCCTATTAAATATTAATCAGGCTTAAAAAAACACACATTTTACACATACAATGTGACAAAAAAATGTCGTGGAGGAAGAAGAGCTGCTGAGGAACTCCCGCCTGTACGTTCAACACATACCTTTATCGGTCAGTACACACCTCATTTTTTTTTTCTCTTGTAAATTCAGTTTTCTAAGCAGGTGACATCTTTGTCTTCCGTACAAATGCTCTTTGGAAACCTAGATATTCCTCTATTACTATTCTATATTATGCTATACTGACTAGGACCCAAGTTGAAATGAGTCACTTTGAGTTTCCTTGGGTTATCTAGTTATTTAAACATATGTTGCTATGCCAAAACATTGCAGTAAACAGGTGTATCTTATATGCAAACTACCATTGTGAAAAAGATCATGTGACTCCCAAGCGTTACTGATAATGTGAGAAATCACGTAGGCGCTTGGAAGTTCACTAATTTTTTCAATGTGGTTAGTTTTGCATGTTACATGTACGTAATTGCTGTAACTGTATTTATGTGTACCTGTACCTAATAGACTTACCAGCTCGGTGGAACTTATTCTTGCAAGATTTCTAATAAGTCTGTCACATACGATATGGATCTTTTTCGTTTGATTTTGCCTACTGTACATTGCAGTTTTATATCTTAAACAGCCATCATCGTTGTGGCGCCTGTCGAATGCTCTCTGAAAATTTTAGCTACCATGATCGTTGGGAGTTTCTGCTCCAGTTATTGTATTTTATAGATGGAGAATCCTGGTGAGTTTAACGAAAAATCAGATTTCAGTTCAATATTTAAGGAACACTTGTTCTATACTTGGCACCTTGTATGAACTTTAAAACGCATCGTACAAAAGGGATTTCTAAATAATAATAGCAAGTAATAATAATAATAATGAATGTGTAATAATAACAGATCGTATTCGTCCATAGTGACATCAGTGACATATAAGAAAGCCACTGGTTATACCTGGAGTATAAATGGAGAGGTTTCGGGTCAGCCCCCCCCCCCCCCCCCCCCCCCCCCCCCCCCGCGGGCCCGGTCTTCAACGCCCTGCGGCCCGGTTATGCAGAGCCAAATTTGTCCCCAGGATGTTGACCCACACAAAGTCCGACTAACTCACCTGTACCTACTTACTGCTAGGTGAACATGGACAGCAGGTGTTCTTAAGGAAAATCGCTCCGATGTTTCCACCTGTACCGGAAATCGAACTACGAGTGAAATTTAACCAAATGGAGACGGTGCAAGTGGTTTTCGTCGTGATCAGTCTGAACAGGGCTGGCGTGCCTGGCCCATGGGTCAGGCTCCGGGAAGTAGACTACTTTTGGAATCATTGAAAGGAAGCTGATTCGTTCGTTGCTACCGGTTTTTTATTTTGTTAATTTAATTTTTGTATGCAGATGTGCTAAACCAATGTGGGTAATTCAGCGGAAGGAGTGGTGAAGGCTTAAATTCTCCGTTCCGTGACCAGGCCAGCATTCTAAGGAGAGAGAATAATCAGAACACAATTTTGAGGGTAAACGAATGAAAAACGAAAGTCGAGGACACAAGACTGACACGTTCTGGCTATCCCTGTTTATACTGGGGGGTGACACTGCTCGGCTTCCAGTCGTTTTGTAACAGGCGTAGGACTAACAAGCCTGCATAGAACACCAGCCTGTACCATGACCCAGTAGACCTAAAACAGCACTCCGGAAGAAGCATCATTTACCAGTCGGTGAAATGCTACTTAATGTATATCCAAGTAACAGTGTGAGCAGAAGTAACATCGATGTAGTTTGGCTACCCGGTTTATCTGTTGTTTGGTACTGCCCTTCTGTGGTTTGGTCTTATGGACTCACTGATGGTTTATATTGTACCTGGCTGCCTGAAAGGTTTGGCTCCTGGCCTTTGGTGGTTTGGTACCTGATCTTCTGATGGTTTGGTACTGGCCCTGCTGATGGTTTGGTACCTGGCCTTTGATGGTTTGGCACCTGACCTCCTCATGGTTTTGTACCTGGCCTGCTGATGGTTTGGCACTGGCTTCTGAGGGTTTGGCACTGCCTTCTGGGGGGTTGGTACCTGGCCTTTTGATGGTTTTGTACCTGGGTCTGCTGATGGATTTGGTACCTGGCCTTATGGTGGTTGGTACCTTGATCTTCTGGTGGTTTGGTACACTGGCCTGCTGATAGTTTGGTATCTGGCCTTATGATGGTTTGGCACATGGCCTTCTGATGGTTTGGTACTGGCTCTTCTGGTGGTTGGTACCTGGCATTCTGATGGTTTGGGTACCTGGCCTTTTGATGGTTTGGTACCTGGCCTCCTGATGGTTTGTCACCTGCCTGCTGATTGGTTTGGCACCGGCCTTCTGATGGTTTGTACAGGGCCTTTTGATGGTTTGGTTACCGGGCCTTCTGATGGTTTGGTACCTGGCTTCTGATGGTTTGGTACCTGGCTGATGATGGTTTGATATACTTGGCCGGCTTGTGGTTTGGTACCTTGGCCTGCTGATGTTTGGTACCTGGCCTTTGATGGTTGCGTACTGGCCTGCTGATGGTTTGGACCTGGCCTGCTGGATGGTTTGGTACCTGGCCTGATGATGGTTTGGTACCTGGCCTGCTGATGGTTTGGTACTTGGCCTGCTGATGGTTGGGGGATTTACCTGGCATGTGATGGTTTGGTACCTGGCCTTTTGATGGTTTGGTACTGGCCTTTTGATGGTTTGGTACCTGGACTCTGATGATTGGTACCTGGCCTTCTGATGGTTGGTACCTGGCCTGCTGATGGTTTTGGTTACAAGGCTTCTGATGGTTTAGGACCTGGCCTGGCTGATGTTTGGTACCTGGCCCTGCTGATGGTTTTGGCACCTGGCTGCTGATGGTTTGGTACTGGCCTGCTGATGGTTTGGTACTTGGCCTGCTGATGTTTGGTACCTGGCCTGTGATGTTTGGTACTTGGACTGCGATGTTTTTGGTTCCTGGCCTGTGATGGTTTGGTACCTGGACTTTTGATGGTTTGGCTTCCTGGCACCTGCTGATGGTTTGTTACCGGGCCTCCTGTTGGTTTGGTACCTGGCTGCTGATGGTTTGTTACCTGGGCCTGCTGATGGTATGGTACTTGGCCTGCTGTTGGTTTGGTGTTTGGTTCCTGGCCTGCTGTGGTTTGGTACCTGGCCTGCTGATGGTTTGGTCCTGGCTTATGATGTTGGCACCTGGCCTGCTGATGGTTTGGTACCTTGGCTCTGCTGATGGTTTGGTACCTGCCTTTGATGATTGGCTACCTGGCCTGCATGATGGTTTGGTACCTGGCCTGCTGATGGTTTTGGTACTGGCTTCTGATGGTTTTTGGTTCTGGCCTTTGAATGGTTGGTACCTGGCATGCTGATGGTTGGTACCTGGCCTGCTGATGGTTTGGATACCTGGCGCTGATGGTTTGGCACCTGGCCTGCTGATGGTTTGGTACCTGGCTGCTGATGGTTTGGTACTGGCTGTGATGGTTTTGGTACCTGGCCTGCTGTGGTTTGGTACCTGGCCTGCTGATGGTTTGTACAGGCCTGATGATGGTTTTGGTTACTGGCCTTCTGAATGGTTTGGTACCTGGGCCTGCTGATGTTTTGGTACCTGGCCTGATGATGGTTTGGCCCTGGCCTGCTGATGGTTTGGTACCTGGCCTGCTGATGGTTGGTAATGGCTGCTGATGGTTGGTACCTGGCCTTCTGAAGGTTGGTACCTGGCTCTGCTGATGGTTTGGAACCTGGCCTGCTGATGGTTTGGTACCTGGCTGCATATGTTTGGCAATGGCCTGCTGTTGGTTGGGACTGGCCCTGCTGATGGTTTGTAACCTGGCCTGCTGATGGTTTGGCACCTGGCCTGCTGATGGTTTGGTACTGGCTCTGTGATGGTTTGGTACCTGGCTGCTGCTGATGGTTTGGCACCTGGCATGCTGATGTTTGGTACTGGCTGCTGTTGGTTTGGTACTGGCCTTTGATGGTTCGCGAGGTACCTGGCTGCTGATGGTTTGGTACCTGGCCTGCTGATGTTTGGTACCCTGGCCTGTGATGGTTTGGTACCTGGCCTGCTGATGGTTTGGCACCTGCCTTGCTGATGGTTTCGGCACCTGGCCTTC
Organism: Cherax quadricarinatus; assembly: GCF_026875155.1. Taxonomy (NCBI): domain Eukaryota; kingdom Metazoa; phylum Arthropoda; class Malacostraca; order Decapoda; family Parastacidae; genus Cherax; species Cherax quadricarinatus. Next base: position 35,059,475 of record NC_069453.1, on the reverse strand, counting down.
TGATGGTTTGGGTACTGGCCTGCTGATGGTTTGGCACCTGGCCTGCTGATGGTTTGGTACCTGGCCGGTGATGGTTTGGTACCTGGCCTGCTTATGGTTTGGCACATGGCCTGCTGATGGTTTGGTACCTGGACTGCTGATGGGTGGGTCCTTGGCCTGCTGATGGTTAGGTATTGGCTGCTGATGGGTTTGGTACTTGCGCCTGCTGATGGTTTGGTACCTGCATTTTGATGGTTTGGTACCTGCGCCTTTTGATGGTTTGGTACCTGGCCTCCTGATGGTTTCGTACCTGGCCTTCTGATGGGTTTGGTACCTGGACTGCTGATGGTTTGGTACCTGGCCTTCTGATGGTTTGTACTGGCCTGCTGATTGGTTTGGTACCGGCTGCTGAGGGTTTTGGCACCTGGCCTGTGATGGTTTGGTACCTGGCCTTCTGATGGTTTGGCACCCCTGGCATGCTGATGGTTTGGTACCTGGCCTGCTTATGGTTTGGTACTGGCCTTCTGTGTTTAGGTACCTGGCCTGTGATGGTTTGGTACCTGGCCTGCTGATGGTTTTGGTACTGGCCTTCTGATGGTTTGGTACCTGGCTCTTCTGATGGTTTGGTACCTGGATCTGCTGATGGTTTAGTACCTGGCCTGCTGATGGTTTGGTACCTGGCCTGCTGATGGTATGGTATTGGCCGGCTGAGTTTGGCAATGGCTGATGATGGATTGGTACCTGGCTGCTGATGGTTTGGTACCTGGCCTGTGATGGTTTGGTACCTGGCTGCTGTGGTTTGGTTCCTGGCTGCTGATGGTTTGGTACCTGGGCCTGCTGATGTTTGGTAACCTGGCCTGTGATAGGTTTGGTTACCTGGCCTGTGTTGGTTTGGTACCTGGCCTTGCTGATGGTTTGGTACCTGGGCTCGGGGGGCCTGCTGATGGTTTGGTACATGGCTGTTGATGTTTGGTACTGGCCTGCTGATGGTTTGGCACCTGCCTGCTGATGGTTTGGTACCTAGGCTGCTGATGGTTTGGTACTGTACTGCTGATGGTTTGGCCACTGGCCTGCTGATCGTTTGGGCACTGGCCTGCTGATGGGTTTGGGTACCTGGCATTGCTGATGGTTGGTACCTGGTCCTTTGATGGTTTGGTCATGGCCTGATGATGGTTTGGTACCTGGCCTGCTGAATGGGTTTGGTACACTGGCCTGAGGAGGGTTTGGTACATGTCCTGTTGTTGGTTCTTAGTTTGGTAACCTGCTGATGCTGTTTGGTACGGCTTTTGTGGTTTGGTACCTGGCCGCTGATGGTTTGGTACCTGGCATGCTTGTTGGTTTGCGACCACCTGGCCTGATGTGGTTTGGTATTGGCATGCTGATGGTTTCGTACCTGGCCTGCTGATGGTTTGGGTACTGGCTTCTGATGTTTGGTACCTGGCCTGTGAGGTTTTGGTACCTGGCCTGCTGATGGTTTGGCACCTGGCCTGCATAATGGTTTGGTACCTAGCCTGATGATGGTTTGGTAACTGGCCTGCTGATGGTTTTGGCACTGGCCTGCTGTATGGTTTGGTACCTGGCCTGTGATGGTTTGGGAACCTGGGCTGTGATGTTTGGCACCTGGCCTGCTGTATGGTTTGGTAACTGGACTGATGATGGTTTCGTACCTGGCCTGCTGATTTTGGTACCTGGCCTTCTGATGGTTTGGTACCTGGCCTGCTGTTGGTTTTGTTCCTGGCACTGCTGATGGTTTGGTACCTGGCCTGCTGATGGTTTGGCACCTGGCCTGCTAATGGTTTGGTATACCTAGCCTGCTGATGGTTTGGTACCTAGGCCTCTGCTGATGGGTTGGGCACCTGGCCTGTGATGGTTGGTAAACTGGCCTGAAGATGGGTTTGGTACTGGCTGTGATGGTTTGGCACCTGGCTGCTGATTTGTTGGTACATGGCCTGTGATGGTTTGGTCCTGGCCTTCTGATGGTTTGTTACACTGGCCTGCTGATGGTTTGGTACTTCTGGCCTGTTGATGGTTTGGTCATGGCCTGTGATGGTTTGGTACCAGGCCTGATGATGGTTTGGTACATGGCCTGCTGATGGTTTGGTACTTGGCCTGCTGAGTTTGGGTAGATCCTGGCCTGCTGTGGTTTGGTACCGGACTGCTGTGGTTTGGTACCTGGCCTGTTGATGGTTTGGTACACTGTCCTATGTTTGCCTAACTTAGACCACTAATTTAACGTCTATATTATTTAGGCATTCTGTGTGGCATCTAATGCGGTTCTGACGTGTGGTTGCCAATCATTGGGTAGCTCCAAGACTATCGATAGAGAAAATTCTTGAGGTTAGAAGGTTGCACTTGAGAGACACTTTATATGTATTGGCCAGTAGGCTTCTGCAGTGCTCCTCATTCTTCATGATTTCATCTTGCAGGGGCTGTTAATAATTATGGAAGGGGTTTTGGATCAGTGTTTGTTTTGCTGCTGGGAAGGTTAGTATCGATGTTGAGTTGTGGCCGCACATGCTCCAGAAGATTCTTGATTAATTGAAACATATTTCTTTGTTGGGGTTTTATTCTCCTCTGGTTGATATTTAAAGGTAAATACTAGTTTTTGTTGATATTCTTTTTTTTTTTTTTCAAATAGATCTTTGATAAAAAATTATTTGGGATTTTACTTTAATGTGTGATTCATCCTTCATGTTGATGTAAGTCTTATCTTAATCTTTCTTTCTATCCTCTCCTCTCTCTCTTCCTTCTCCTCTCTCTCTCTCTATATCTCTCTCTCTCTCTCTCTCTCTCTTTTCGAGGGTTTTACAAGGTTAGGTTAATGGATTCCTAACCTTTATTTACAAATTAAGAACTCACTTGAAGTTTTTTTTTGTTATGAGGAATACAGATAAGAGAAAAGGATGAGTTGAAGCTATTTGTGGGCTTCAACTTGATCTTGTTTCTATTTGCATCTGTCTCTGCTCTCTCTCCTCTCTATCTCTCTCTCTCGCTCTCTCTATCTCTCTTCTCTCTCTCTCTCTCTTCTCTCTCTCTTCTCTCTCTCTCTCTCTCTCTCTCTACATAACCTTAATGTTAGCCAGTATTGTCAGTTACCATCGCTTCTTTACCACCTGGATTCATTCACTTTAAATCCCTGGTACTCACTGTTTACTGAGCACTTGTGACCGAGCACCAGGAGGAAAGAGGGCGGCGGAGGATGCTCAGAGATCACTTCACCTACACTTTCTCGTACCACTTCTCATTAGTACGCTTTAAACTGTAGATAACTCAACTTTTCACTTCACACACACTCAGCTCAAGTCCCCTCCCACCACTCAGCTCAAGGTCCTCCACCACTCAGATCAAGTCTCTAACCCTCGATCTCAAGTCCCTCCCACACTCAGATCAAGTCCTCTCATACCAATCAGCTCAAGTCCTTTCCAACACTCGATTCAAGTCTCACCCCTCAGATCCCAGTCCCTCTAACCCCTCGGATCAAGTCCTCCCACCACTCAGATCAAGTCTCCCTTACACTCAGAATCAAGTCCTTCCACCACTCAGATCATGTCTCACCCTGCAGATCAAAGTCCTCACACCTCGATAAAGGTCACCTACCACCTTCAGATCAAGTCCACTCCCACTACTCAGACAAGCCTTACACCAATCAGATCAAGTCACTCCCACTACTCAGATCAAGTCCCTCCCACCACTGAGGATCAAGTCCCTCCACTATCAGATCAAGTCCCTTACACCAACTAAGATCAAGCTCCCTTACATCACTCAGATCAAGTCCTTTACATCACTCAGATCAAGTCCCTTACATCATTCAGATCAAGTCCCTTACTCATCACATCTGATCCCTTACATCACTCAGATCAAGTCCCTTACTTCACTCCATCGAATCCCTTACATCACTCAGATCAAGTTCCTTAACATCACTCATGATCAAATCCCTTACATCACTCAGATCAAGTCCTTACATCACTCAGTCAAGATCCCTCTACACCACTCACATCAAGTCCCTTACAATCATTCACATCAAGTCTTTACACCATTCAATCAAGTCCCTTACATCACTCAGATCAAGGTCTTCTCCCACCACTCACATCAAGTTCCTTCCACCACTCAGATCAAGTCCCTCCCACGGTTATCTCCCACATGTCTCTCTCACTTAACTGTCTCTCGTATATATATTCCCTAATGTCTCGGTAAATTTCCCCTCTTAAAGAGCTAAGGGCCACACTCTCCCAGGGATCACAGTGGACAGAAGGGCGGATAATTCCAAGTGTTCTGGCGACAGATTGACACTTTCTTGCGCTTGCAGGCGACGTATGTTAGAGGGACATTGGCTGAACAGAAAAATCTTCGCATTTGCGAAGTTTTACTCGAGGTTTGACTTGAGCACTTGCTCCGGAGGACGTACGTATAGGCATGTGTAACGTGTGTCAGGCAGGTTCAAGGAGTAACGTGTGTAGCGCAAGTTCAAGAGTTAACGTGTGTCAGCGCAAGGTTTCAAGAGTAGAAACGTGTGTCTGGCTAGTTCAAGAGTACAAAGATGTGTCCAGGCCGCAAGGTTCAGAGTAACGTGTGTCAGCGAAGGTTCAAGAGTAAGTGTGTCAGCGCAAGGTTTCTAGGTTCTGTGTCAGGCATGTCAGCTAAAAGTTTCATGTTTCAGTGGTCAGAGGGACAGGTGTGTCAGCGTCACTTGTTTAACCCACATGGTCGAGTTTTGAAGTTGTCCAAAGTCTGAATGTAAATCATCTGTTCTCATGTGCTACTGCTGCTGTTGTGTTGTTGCTACTGCTGCTGTTGTTGTTGTACTGCTGTTGTGTTGTTGCTACTGTGCTGTTGTGTTGCTACTGCTTGATTGTTGTTGTTGTTCGCTACTGGCTGATGTTGTTGTTGCTACTGCTGCTTTGTTGTTGTATACTGCTTGTGCTGTTGTTGCGATGCTACTGCTGTTGTTGCTACTGCTGATGTTGCTTGTTGCTACTGCTGCTGTTCGTTGTTGCTACTGCTGCTGTTGTTGTTGTAATGCTGCTGTTGTTGTTGTTGCTGCTGGCTGTGTTGTTGCTACTGCTGCTGTTGTTGTGCTACTGCTGCTGCTGTTGTTGCTTACTGCTGCTGTTGTTGTTGTTGTGCTTGCTGCTGTTGTTTGCTACTGCTTGCTTGTTGTTGTTGCTACTGCTGTTGTTGTGTGTTGCTACTGCTGCTGTTGTAGTTGCTACTGCATGCTGTTGTTGTTGTAATGCTGTTGTTGTTGTTGTTGCTAATGCTGCTGTGTTGTTGCTACGGCTTGCTGTTGTTGTTGTTACTGCTGCTGTTGTTGTTGCTACTCTGCTGTTTTTTGTTGTGTACTGGTGCTGTTGTTGTTGCTTAATGCTGCTGGTGTTGTTGCTATGCTGCTGTTGTTGTTGCTATGCTGCTCGTTGTTGTTGCTACTGCTGTGTTGCTGTTGCTACTGCTGCTGTTTGTTGTTGTTCTGCTGCTGTTGTTGTTGCTTACTGCGGCTGTTGTTGTTGACTACTGCTGCTGTTGTTGTTGTACTGCTGCTGTTGGTGTTGCTACTGCTGCTGTTGTTGTTGCTACTTGCTGCTGTTCGTTGTTGTTGCTACTGTCTGCTGTTGTTGTTGTATGCTGCTGTTGTGTTGCTACTGCTTGCTGTTGTTGCTGCATACTGCTGTTGTTGCTACTGCTGCTGTTGTTGTTGCTGCTACTGCTGTTTGTTGTTGTTGCTACTGCTGGCTGTTGGTTGTTTGCTACTGCTGCTGCTGTTGTTGCTACTGCTGCTGTTGTTGTGTTTTACTGCTGTTGTTGTTGTTTGCTACTGCTTGCTGTTGTTGCTACGCTTGCCTGTTGTTGTTGCTACTGCTGCTTGCTGTTGTTGCTACTGCTGCTGTTGTTGTTGCTTGTGCTGTTGTTGATGCTTATGCTGCTGTTGTTGTTGCTACTGCTGCTATGTTGTTGCTACTGCTGTGTTGTTGTTGCTACTGCTTATAAGTTGTTGTTGCTGCTGCTGCTGTTGTTGTTACTATAATGCTGCTGTTGTTGTTTGGTTGTTACTGCTGCTGTGTTGTTACTACTGCTTGCTGTTGTTGTTGCTACTGCTGCTGTTGTTGCCTGCTACATGCTGTTGTTGTTGTTGCTACTGCTGCTGTTGTTGCTGTACTGATCCTGTTGTTGTTGCTACTGCTGCCTGTTGTTGTTGCTATGCTGCTGTTGTTGTTGCTACTGCTGTTGTTGTTGGTTACTGCTAGTTGCTGCTGTTGTTGCTACTGCTGCTGTTGTGTTGCTACTGCTGTTGTTGTTGTTGTTGCTTACTGCTGGCTGTTGTGTTGCTAACTGTGCTGTTTGTTGTTGCTAACTGCTGCTACTGTTGTTGCTGACTACCTGTGCTGTTGTTGTTGTATGCTGTGTTGTTGTTGCTACTGCTGTGTTGTTGTTGCGGGGGGGGTTACTGCTGACTGTTGTTGTTGCTACTGCTTGCTGTTGTTGTTGCTACTGCTGTGTGTTGTTGCTACTGCTGCTGTTGTTGTGCACTTGCTTGCTGTTGTTGTGTTCTGCTGCTGTTGTTGTTGCTACTGCTGCTGTGTTGTAGTACTGCTGATGTTGTTGTTGTTGCTACTGCGCTGTTGTTGTGCTATGCTGATGTTGTTGTTGCTACTGATGCTGTTGTTGTGCACTGCTGCCTGTTGGTGTGCTACTGATGTTGATTGTTGTTGCTACTGCTGCTGTTGTTGTTGCTTCTGCTGCTGTTGTTGTTGCTTACTGCTGCTGTTGTGCTACTGCTGCTGTGTTGATACTGTGCTGTTGTTGTGCTACTGCTTTCTGCTGTTGTTGTTGCTACTGCTGCTGTTGTGCTGCCTCTGCTGCTGTGTTGTTGCTACTGCTGCTGTTGTGTTGTTGCTACTGTGTTGTTGTTGTTAGCTACTGCTGGTCTGTGTGATAATGCTGATGTTGTCTGTTTTTCTGCTGCTGTTGTTGTTGCTACTGCTTGATGTTGTTGTTGTACTGCTGCTGTTTTTGTTGGCTACTGCTGCTGTTCGTGTGGGTGCTTACTGCTGCTGTTGTTGCTGCTCTGCTGCTGTTGTTGTTGCTACTGCTGCTGTTGTTGTTGCTACTGCTGTGTTGTTGCTGCTACTGCTACTGCTGTTGTTGCTAATTGCTGCTGTTGTTTTTGCTACTGAACTGCTGTTTGTTGTTGCTACTGCTGCTGTTGTTGCTACTGCTGCTGTTGTTGCTACTGCTGCTGTTGTTGTTGCTACTGCTGCTGTTGTTGTTGCTACTGCTGCTGTTGTTGCTGCTACTGCTGCTGCTGTTGTTGCTACTGCTGCTGTTGTTGTTGTTGCTACTGCTGTTGTTAGTTGTTGACTATGCTGCTGTGTTGCTACTGCTGCTGTTGTTGGTTGCTACTGCTGCTGCTGTTGTTGCTTACTGCTGCTGTTGTGTTGTTGCATACTGCTGCTGTTGTTGTGTACTGCTTGCTGTTGTTGTTTGCTACTGCTGATGTGTTGTTGCTACTGCTGTGTTGTTGTTGTTGCTACAGCTGCTGTTGTTGGTGCTATGCTGCTGTTGTTGTTGATACTGCTGCTGTTGTGTTGCTATGCTGCTGTTGTTGTTGCTTTACTGCTGCAGTTGTTGCTGCTAATGCTGTGTTTGTTGTTGCTACTGCTGTGTTGTTGTTGCTTTTACTGATGCTGTTGTTGTTGCTAATACTGGATGTTGTTGTTGTTTTGTTGATACTGCTGCTGTTGTTGTTGCTTTACTGTGCTGTTGTTGTTGCTACTGCCTGCTGTTGTTGCTGCCTTACTGCTGCTGTTGGTTGTTGCTACTGCTGCTGTGTTGTTGTGCTAGCTGCTGTTGTTGTTGTTGCTACTGCTGCTGTTGGTTGTTGCATATGCTGCTGTTGTTTTGTTGTACTGTGCTGTTGTTGTTGCTAGGCTGCTGTTGTTGTTGCTACTGCTGTGTTGTTGTTGCTACTGATGATGTTGTTGTTGCTACTGCTGCTGTTGTTGTAGTTGCTATGCTGCTGTTGTTGTTACTACTGATGTGTTGTTTGTTGCTTACTGCTGCTGTTGTTGTTCTACTGCTGCTGTTGTTGTGTTGTTGCTACTGCTCTTCTGCTGTTGTTGTTGCTACTGCTGTTGTGTTGTTGTACTGCTGCTGTTGTTGTTACTATGTGCTTTTGTGATTGATGCTGCTGCTGATGTTGTTGCTACTGACTTGCTGTTGTTGTTGTTGTTGCAACTTGCTGTTGTTGTTCGGTTACTTCTGTGCTGTTGTTGTTGCTACATGCTGCTGTTGTTGGATGTTGCTACTGCTGCTGGTTGTTGTTGTTGCTACTGCTGCTGTTGTTGTTTGCTACTGCTGCTGTTGTTGTTGTTGTTGCTACTTTGTTGTTGTTGTTATACTGCTGCTGTTGTTGTTGCTACTGCTGCTGTTGTTGTTGCTACTGCTGCTGTTGTTGTTGCTACTGCTGCTGTTGTTGTTGCTACTGCTGCTGTTGTTGTTGCACGCTGCTGTTGTTGTTGTTGCTATGCTGTTGTTGTTGTTGTTGCTACTGCTGTTGTGTTGTGCTCCTGCTGCTGCTGTTGTTTGTTGCTACTGCTGTTTGTGGCTGTTGACTGCTGCTGTTGTTTCGTTGTTGCTACTGCTGCCTGTTGTTGTTGCTATGCTGCTGTTGTGTTGTTGTACTGTGTTGTGTTGTTGCTATGCTGCTGTTGTTGTTGTTGATTACTGACTGCTGTTGTTGTGTTTCTACTGCTGTGTTGTTGTTGTTGTGATACTGCTGCTGTTGTTGTTGCTACTGCTGCTTGTTGTTAGTTTGTTGTAGCTGCTGTTGTTGGTTTTTGACTATGCTGCTGTTGTTGTTGCTACTGATGCTGTTTGTGTTTGTTGATACTGCTGCTGTTGTTGATGCTACTGATGCTGTTGGTGTTGGTTGCTACTGCTGCTGTTGTTGTTGTACTGCTGCTGCTGTTGTTGTTGTTGTTGCTACTGCTGTTTGTTGTTCGTTGGTTGTTGTTGCTACTGCTTGCTGCTGTTGATTGTTGTTGTTGTTGTTGCTATGTGTGTTGTTGTTGTTGTTGTTGTTGTTGTACTGCTGTTGTTGTTGTTGTGTTGTTTTTGTTGCTTCTGCTGCCCCGATGTTGTTGTTGTTGTTTGTGTTGATACTGCTGTTGTTGTTGTTGTTGTTGTTGCTCTGCTGCTGCTGTTGTGTTGTATGTTGTTGTGTTGTTGTTGATATGCTGTTGTTGTTGTTGTTGTTGTTGTTGTTGCTACTGATGTTGTTGTTGTTTGTTGCTACTGCTGTTGTTGTTGTTGTTGTTGTGTTGTTGCTACTGCTGTGCTGTTGTTGGTGTTGTTGTTTGTTGTTGAAGTTGGTTGTTGCTACTGCTGTTGTTGTTGTTGTTTTTTTGGTTTGTTGTTGCTACTGCTGTTTGTTGTTGTTGTGTTGTTTGTTGTTGCTTTTTACTTGAGTTGTTGTTGTTGTTGTTGTTGTTGTTGCTTATGCTGGTGTTGTTTATTGTTGTTGTTGTTGCTACTGCTGTTGTTGTTGTTGTTGTTGTTGTTGTTGCTACTGCTGCTGCTGTTGTTGTTGTTGTTGTTGTTGTTGTTGTTGTTGTTGCGACTGATGTTGTTGTGTTGTTGTTGTTGTTGTTGGCTACTGCTGTTTTGTTGTTGTTGGTTGTTGTGCTATGCTGTTTTTGTTTGTTGTTGTTGTTGGTTGTTGCTATGCTGTTCTGCTGTTGTTGTTGTTGTTGTTGTGCTATGCTGTTGTTGTTGTTGTGTTGTTGTTGTACTGCTGTGCTGTTGTTGTTGTTGTTGTACGGCTGCTGTTGTTGTTGATACTACTGATGTTGTTGTTGTTGTTGCTACTGCTGTTGTTGTTGTTGCTACTGCTGCTGTTGTTGTTGTTGCTACTGCTGCTGTTGTTGTTGTTGCTACTGCTGCTGTTGTTGTTGTTGCTACTGCTGCTGTTGTTGTTGCTAACTGCTTGCTGTTTGTTGGTGTTGCTACTGCTGTTGTTGTTGTAATGTTGACTACTTCTTGATGTTGTTGTTGGTTGCATACTGATGCTGTTGTTGTTGTTGTACTGCTGCTGTTGTTGTTGTTGCTTACTGTGCTGTTGTTGTTTCTACTTGCGCTGCTGTGTTGTTGTTGCGAACTGGGCTGTTGTTGTTGCTACTGCTGCTGTTGGT
>NC_069453.1:35036812-35044312 GCF_026875155.1 Cherax quadricarinatus | reverse complement strand
TATAGATTATTATGAAACCCCGTTTTACAAACCACACCTGAACCAACCACCATAGTGACCTCCCTACATCCTGTTGTAGGGTCCTCTTGTAATGGAAAATGTTGGCCCTTCTCTCTACATGACCTAACCTGATCCTCACTCACCTCATAAAAATAGTTCCAGGCTTTTAAAACAGCTTATCTGCTACTTTGCAACATTTGCAACAGCAGCCACAGTGCTCCCCACCCCCGCCTCGATCGCCAGGTTTTGTCAAATCCATAAGCAGCACTCCTGCCTGCTGCTCTTGTCTTCCCTCCTGTTGGGGAATATTTTTCAGTGATATATTTGTTTAATTGAATAAAACTTGGATAGAAGCCTTGCCTCTCTCACTCTCAACTGTCTTTCTGTCCCTGACCTCTCTCTCTCGTCCCCTCTTCTCCTATCTCTCTCTCATCTCCTCCTCTCTCTCTATCTCACACAATGTACATCATCACACACACACAACACAATCATACCTGCAAGTTTGGTGTAAGATGGCTGCAGTGTTAGTGTAATCAGGCTGCAGGTGTTAGTGTAATCATGCTGCAGGTGTTAGTGTAAATCATGCTGCAAGTGGTTTTAGTGTAATCATGCTGCAGGTGTTTGTGTAATCATGGTGCAAGTGTTAATGTAATCATGCTGCAAGTGCTTTTTGTGTAATCAATTCTGCTAGGTTTGTGTAACATGCTGCAGGTTTTAGTGTAATCATGCTGCGGAGTTAATGTAATCCATGCTGCAGGTGGTTAGTGTAGTCATGCTGCAAGTGTTTGTGTATCCTGCAGCAAGTGTTTTGTGTAATCATGCTGCAGGTGTTAGTGGTAATCATGCTGCAGTGTTAGAGTAATCATGCTGCAGGTGGTTAGTGTAATCATGCTGCAGGTGTTAATGTAAATCATGGGCTGCAGGTGTTAGTGTAATCATGCTGCAAGGTGTTAATGTAATCATGCTGCAGGTGTTAGTGTACATCATGCTGCAGGTGTTAATGTAATCATGCTGCAGGTGTTGTGTAAATCATGCTGCAGGTGTTAATGTAATTCATGCAGCAAGTGTTTAGTGAAATCCATGCTGCAAGTGTTTTGTAATCATGCTGCCAGGTGTTAGTGTAGATCATGCTGGGCAGGTGTTTGTGTATCAAGCTGCAGGGTTAGTGTCATCATGCTGCAGGTGTTAGTGTAATCATGCTGCAAGTGTTTTGTGTAATCATGCCGCAAGTGTAGTGCAATCATGCTGCAGGTGTTAGTGTAATCATGCTGCAGGTGTTAATGTATCATGCGCAAGTGTTTGGTGTAATTCATGCTGCAGGTGTTAGTGTAATCATGCTGCAGGTGTTAATTGTAAATGCTGTATGTGTTAGTGTAATCATGCTTGCAAGGTGTTTTAGTGTAGTCCATGCGCAAGTGTTTTTGTGTAATCATGCTGCAGGTGTTTGTGTAATCATGCTGCAGGTGTTAGTGTAAATCATGCTGCAAGTGTTTTTGTAATCATGCTGCAAGTGAGTTTGTGTATCATGCTGCAAGTGTAGTGGTAATCATGCTGCAGGTGTTTGTGTAATCAATGGCTGCAAGTGTTGGTGAATCAAGCTGCAAGAGTTTGTGTAATCATGCTGCAAGTTAGTTAATCATGCTTGCAGGTGTTAGTGTAAACAATGCTGCAGGTGTAGTGAATCATGCTGCAGGTGTTTAATGTAATCATGCTACAATGTTTGTGTAATCAAACTGCAGGTGTATAATGTAAATCATTGCTGCAAGTGTTTGTGTAATCATGCTGCAGGTGTTAGTGTAATCAAATGCTGCAGGTGTTAATGTAATATGCTTACAAGTGTTTGTGTAATCATGCTGCAGTGTTAATGTAATCATGCTGCAGGTGTTTAATGTAATCAAGCTGCAGTGTTTGTTGTAATCATGCTGCGGTGTTAATGTAATCATGCTGCAAGTGTTTTGTGTAATCATGCTGCGGTGTTTGTGTAATCATGCTGCAGGTGTTAAATGTAATCATGGGGGGGGGGGGGGGGGGGGGGGGGGGGGGGGGGGGGGGGGGGGGGCTGGCAGGTGTTATGGTAATCATGCTGCAGGGTGTTAATGTAATCATGCTGCAGGTTGTTTTGTAATCTTGCTGCAGGTGTATGTGTAATCATGCTGCAGGTGTTCGGGTACTCATAGCTGCATGGTGTTGTGTAATCATAGCTGCAGAGTTAAGTAAATCATGCTGCAGTGTTTGTGTAATCATGCTGCAGTGTTAGGTAATCATGCTGCAGTGTTTGTGTAAATCATGGCTGGCAGGTGTTTGTGTAATCATGCAGCAGGTGTAGGGTAAATCATGCTGCAGGTGTTAATGTAATCATGCTGCAGTGTTAGGGTAATCATGCTGCCAGGTGTTTGTGTAATCATGCTGCAGGTGTTTTGTGTAATCATGCTGCAGGAGTTTGTGTAATCATGCTGCAGGTGTTTGGTAATCATGCTGCAGTGTTTGGTAATCATGCTGCAGGTGTTAATGTATAATCATCTGCAGGGGTAGGTAATCATGCTGCAGTGTTAGGTAATCATGCTGCAAGTGTTTGTGTAATCATGCAGCAGGTTTTAGGGTAATCATGCTGCAGATGTTTGGCAATCATGCTGCAGGTGTTTTGTGGTAATCATGCTGCAGTGTTAGGGTAATCAGCTGCAGGTGTTAATGTAATCATGCTGCAGGTGTTAGGGTAATCATGCTGCAGGTGTTGTGTAATCATGCTGCAGGTGTGTAGTGTAATCATGCTGTCAGGTGTTAATGTAATCAATGCTGCAGTTTTTAGGGTAATCATGCTGCAGGTGTTTAGGGTAATCATGTTATGGTCAAGAACGAAAGTGAATTAGTGTTTAGAAACTTGGAGGAATGTCGGGAATGCCACATATTTCTGTCACTCTGACTGTGGACTGTGCTAGCAAGGCTGGGGTGTCAGGCTAGGGGTGACAGGCTGGGTAGAAGGCCGAGTTGGTATGCTGGGGTGGCAACTGTAGTATTATGGTACTGTGGTGGTCACTGTAGACTACAGCACTGTGGTTGCACTGTTATACACTACTGCTTCTGTCGTGGCAACTGTAGCACTACGTCACTGTCGTGGCACTGTAGTACTACGGCAATGTTCGTGGCACTGTGGCAGCACTGTAGTGGCGCTGGTGTGGTACAGCCATTTGGTAAATGGAGTGTGTATGTGAGGGTGAGAGCACTCAGAACCACCACCACCACCACCACCACCACCACCACCAAACATAACACCACCCACCACTACCACAGTACTACCACCACCACCCCACTACCACCATTGAAGGTTAAGACACATGTGCAACATCTGGATATCTTTATTGTAGACGTTTCGCCATCCAGTGACTTTAATCAATACAGATTCTAGAACATAATTAGAAGACAGTAGAACAGCTAACCCATCCCTTTGGGTGGTACCTACTTCCACTGGGGAATCCCGCCTACCAGTAACTATGTCCTCGTCTGCTGCCCGTCCCATCCATGACGCCTATAAACCCGTCGTCTTCTGCACTTTGTTTAAGATTCTCCTCCACCCAAAAAAAACGATGCGTCAACACTAACTCCAAGGCCGAGGACAGATTACCTCATCTTTTGGATATAGTTCTACTGTCTTCTATTATGTCCTAGAATCTGTATTGATAAAGCCACTGGATGGCGAAACGTCTACAATAAAGATATCCAGATGTTGCACATGTGTCTTAACTTTCAATGGTGGTAGTGGTGGTGGTGGTGGTAGTACTGATGGTATGGTGGTGGTGGTTTTATTGTTGGTGGTGGTGGTGGTGGTGGTGGTGGTGGTGGTTCTGAGTGCTCTCACCCTCACATACACACTCCATTTACCAAATGGCTGTACCACACCAGCGCCACTACAGTGCTGCCACAGTGCCACGACATTGCCGTAGTACTACAGTGCCACGACAGTGCCGTAGTACTACAGTGCCACGACAGTGCCGTAGTACTACAGTGCAACCACAGTGCTGTAGTACTACAGTGCCACCACAGTACCATAATACTACAGTGCCACCCCAGCATACCAACTCGGCCTTCTACCCCAGCCTGTCACCCTAGCCTGCCACCCCAGCCTGCTAGCACAGTCACAGCAGAGTGCCACAGAAATACTGTGGCATTCCCGACATTCCTCCAAGTATCTAAACACTAATTCACTTTCGTTCTGACATTAACATGATTACCCTAACACCTGCAGCATGATTACCCTAACACCTGCAGCATGATTACATTAACACCTGCAGCATGATTACACTAACACCTGCAGCATGATTACACTAACACCTGCAGCATGATTACATTAACACCTGCAGCATGATTACACTAACACCTGCAGCATGATTACATTAACACCTGCAGCATGATTACACTAACACCTGCAGCATGATTACATTAACACCTGCAGCATGATTACACTAACACCTGCAGCATGATTACACAAACACTTGCAGCACGATTACATTAACACCTGCAGCATGATTACACTAACACCTGCAGCATGATTACACTAACACCTGCAGCATGATTACACTAACACCTGCAGCATGATTACACTAACACCTGCAGCATGATTACACAAACACCTGCAGCATGATTACACTAACACCTGCAGCATGATTACACAAACACTTGCAGCATGATTACACTAACACTTGCAGCATGATTACATTAACACCTGCAGCATGATTACACTAACACCTGCAGCATGATTACATTAACACCTGCAGCATGATTACACTAACACCTGCAGCATGATTACACAAACACTTGCAGCATGATTACACTAACACCTGCAGCATGATTACACTAACACCTGCAGCATGATTACATTAACACCTGCAGCATGATTACACTAACACCTGCAGCATGATTACACAAACACTTGCAGCACGATTACATTAACACCTGCAGCATGATTACACTAACACCTGCAGCATGATTACACTAACACCTGCAGCATGAATACACTAAAACCTGCACCCATGATTAACACAACACCTGCAGCATGATTACACAAACACCTGCAGCATGATTACACTAACACCTGCAGCATGATTACACAAACACTTGCAGCATGATTACACTAACACTTGCAGCATGATTACATTAACACCTGCAGCATGATTACACTAACACCTGCAGCATGATTACATTAACACCTGCAGCATGATTACACTAACACCTGCAGCATGATTACATTAACACCTGCAGCATGATTACATTAACACCTGCAGCATGATTACACTAACACTTGCAGCATGATTACACAAACACTTGCAGCATGATTACACTAACACCTGCAGCATCATTACACTAACACCTGCAGCATCATTTCACTAACACTTGCAGTATGATTGTGTTGTGTGTGAGAGTGAGAGAGAGAGAGAGAGAGAGAGAGAGAGAGGAGAGAGAGAGAGAGAGAGAGAGAGAGAGAGAGAGAGAGAGAGAGAGTCAGACAGACAGACAGTGAGAGTGAGAGAGGCAAGGCTTCTATCCAAGTTTATTCATTAAACAAATATATCACTGAAAAATATTCCCCAACGGAGGAAGACAAGAGCAGCAGACAGCAGAGTGCTGCATTGATGGATTTGCAAAACACTGGCGATGAGGCGGGTAGGGGAGCACTGTGGCTGCTGTTGCAAATGTTGCAAATAGCAGATAAGCTGTTAAAAGCCTGGAACTATTTTTATGAGGTGAGTGAGGCTCAGGTTAGGTCATGTAGGAGAGAAGGGCAACATTTTCCATTACAAGAGGACCCTACACCAGGATGTAGGAGGTCACTATGGTGGTGGTTCAGTGTGTTTGTAAAACCGGGGTTCATAATAATCTATATTTCTACAAGTACTGGATACAACTTATACAGATCATAACTGACATACTATCATAATAATAATAATAATAATAATAATAATAATAATAATATTTCTACAAATTCATGATACAACTTCCACAAACCATAGCTAACATCAATGACATACTATATAGAAAGCCCCTGGTTATGCAGAACATTTCGAGCAGCTTAGGTTAATTTTGTCTCCCAGGATGCGACCCACACCAGTCGGAAAACACGCAGGTACCTACTTAACGGCAGGTTAACAGGGACAGCAGGTGTCTTAAGGAAACACGCCCCAGTATTTCCACCCGTACCGGGAAGAGGCGTGGCGTTACACCGGGACGTGGGAAGTTACCGTGGTTGTTAAGTCTGTATATAAACCGGGGTTTGGGTCAAGAATTAATACTAAGATGCTGGGCTGAGCTGTGGCGTTCAGAGATGATGGATCTGATATAAAATAGAAGTCTCCAAGGGTGTTTTTTTTTCGTTAATATGGTTTAAAGTGGTCTGTACGGATATCACGAAGGCTGTCGACAGGTGTGATCATGGAGTGACAACACACAATGAGCACACTTGATCTCTCGGGAGCAGTGGACACATAAACCCTCAATTTTCCAACGAATACCATTATTACGCACCCAGGTGAGAAAGGCCTGTTGTCCTAGGTCGTAAAGGGACTTGGAGCGAAAATAAACACAGTAGAAATCTTTAAATTGTATTTTCCTTCACCAAGCTTGATTATAGGCACCTTCTTCCATCTCTCTTCCTCCTCCTCTGCAGCAAGATTCTGAGCTGCGATCTGTTGCTCTTCCCTGCTGAAGCTCTTGCAGCTCCTCAGTGGTTAGCTCTTCATTGTGGTCCTCCACCAACTCTTCCACATCCTCCAAACTCACATCCAACCCCATGGAACTCCCCAGTGCCACAATAGAGTTCAAAACTGACATAGGCTCATCAGGGTCAGCCCCAAACCCTTCCAAATCCCTCTTGTCGACACAATCTGGCCACAATTTCTTTGGAGCCATGGTAGCTTATTACACTTAAATAACTTGCAAGCACTAAAATAAATGAAATATTATAAAAATATTTCACTGGAGCACGTGAGAGGACCGCCGCTAACTGGAAAACAATGGCACACTGGCTGGGAAGGAAGGCTGAGGCGGGTCGGGGCCCCGCTTACCTCGTGCATACGTGTCTGGGACGACGGGTCGAGACAGGTCGATAAACGAATTTCGGTAAATTTCCGAGTCAATATTTTGTCGAAAAAACCGGTTGATTTCCGAAACGGTCGACTTTCAGGCCGGTCGATTATTGAGGGACCACTGTATTTACAATTATGTACACTATATACAAAAGTCTGGAATATAAGTGTCCCACGGTAAGCAAGGAAAAACAACAACACCAGAGAGAGCGACCGTTGGTAATCATCAGCTGTATGAGTCTGGCAACAGCGGAACATGAGTAACACCACAACACCTCCGCCACTGTCAGACCCACCTTATGATTGGTTGAACCAAGGTACTGATTTAACGATGGGGCCCCCTTAATCGTTAAACCTTTAGCGCCCGGTTTGCTGATTGGAAGGCAGCCTATATGGAAGTGTGTACATACGCCAAATAATTGTAACA
>NC_069453.1:34999312-35034312 GCF_026875155.1 Cherax quadricarinatus | reverse complement strand
ATATCCTCCAGTAGTGAGGGTATATTCTCCAGTACTGGAGAGTATATCCTCCAGTAGTGAGGGTATATCCTCCAGTACTGGAGAGTATATCCTCCAGTAGTGAGGGTATATCCTCCCGTACTGGAGAGTAAAATCCTCCAGTAGTGAGGGTATATTCTCCAGTACTGGAGAGTATATCCTCCAGTAGTGAGGGTATATCCTCCAGTACTGGAGAGTATATCCTCCAGTAGTGAGGGTATATCCTCCAGTACTGGGGAGTATATCCTCCAGTAGTGAGGGTAATTCTCCATACTGGAGAGTATATCCTGCAGTAGTGAGGGTATATCCTCCAGTACTGGAGAGTATATCCTCCAGTAGTGAGGGTATATCCTCCAGTACTGGAGAGTATATCCTCCAGTAGTGAGGGATATCTCCAGTACTGGAGAGTATACCTCCAGTAGTGAGGGTATATCCTCCAGTACTGGAGAGTATATCCTCCAGTAGTGAGGTATATCCCCATTACTGGAGAGTATATCCTCCAGTAGTGAGGGGAATTCTCCAGTACTGGTGAGTATATCCTCCAGTAGTGAGGGCATATCCTCCAGTACTGGGGGTATATCCTCCAGTAGTGAGGGTATATCCTCCAGTACTGGGGAGTATATCCTCCAGTAGTGAGGGTATATCCTCCCGTACTGGAGAGTATATCCTCCAGTAGTGAGGGTATATCCTCCAATACTGGAGAGTAAAATCCTCCAGTAGTGAGAGTATATCCTCCATACTGGAGGGTATATCCTCCAGTAGTGAGGGTATATCCTCCAGTACTGGAGAGTATATCCTCCAGTATGAGGGTATAATCCTCCAGTACTGGAGAGTATATCCTCCAGTAGTGAGGGGATATCCTCCAGTACTGGAGAGTATATCCTCCAGTAGTGAGGGTAAAATCCTCCAGTACTGGAGAGATATCCTCCAGTAGTGAGGGTATATTTCCTCCAGTACTGGAGAGTATATCCTCCATAGTGAGGGTAATCCTCCAGTACTGGAGGGTATATCCTCCAGTAGTGAGGGTATATCCTCCAGTACTGGAGAGTATATCCTCCAGTAGTGAGGGTATATCCCCCCAGTACTGGGAGGGTATATCCTCCAGTAGTGAGGGTAATACTCCAGTACTGGAGAGTATATCCTCCAGTAGTGAGGGTATATCCTCCAGTACTGGAGAGTATAAACCTTTCCCGTAGTGAGGGTATATCCTCCAGTAAATGGAGAGTATATCCTCCAGTAGTGAGAGTATATCCTCCAGTACTGGGGGGTATACCTCCAGTAGTGAGGGTATATCCCCCAGTACTGGAGAGTATATCCTCCAGTAGTGAGGGTATATCCTCCAGTACTGGAGGGTATATCCTCCAGTAGTGAGGGTATATCCTCCAGTACTGGAGAGTATATCCTCCAGTAGTGAGGGTATATCCCTCCAGTAAATGGAGAGTATATCCTCCAGTAGTGAGGTATAAACCTCCCAGTAGGGGAGTATAAACCTCCATAGTGAGAGTATATCCTCCAGTACTGGAGGGTATATCCTCCAGTAGTGAGGGTATATCCTCCAGTACTGGAGGGTATATATCCCCAGGTACACAAACAATCACCTAACAGAGATGTACTGTGTTTGTCACGTTTTATTTGCATTTACAGGTAAAGCAAATTGTTTCTGTTAAGCTTCTTGTATCATCTGTTTGACACGCCGGCTTGCACACACACACACACACACACACACACACACACACACACACACACACACACACACACACACACACACACACACACACACACACACACACACAAGGTAACATCTCCCCATGGGTACTGAGAGAGGGAGCAGAGGCGCTATGTGTACCCCTAACAACAATATTCAATACATCTATCGAAACAGGGAGATTGCCTGAGGCATGGAAGACAGCAAATGTAGTCCCAATCTTTAAAAAAGGAGACAGACATGAAGCATTAAACTACAGACCAGTGTCACTGACATGTATAGTATGCAAAATCATGGAGAAGATTATCAGGAGAAGAGTGGTGGAACACCTAGAAAGGAATGATCTCATCAACAGCAGCCAACATGGTTTCAGGGACGGGAAATCCTGTGTCACAAACCTACTGGAGTTCTATGACATGGTGACAGCAGTAAGACAAAGAGAGAGGGTGGGTGGATTGCATTTTCTTGGACTGCAAGAAGGCGTTTGACACAGTTCCACACAAGAGATTGGTGCAAAAACTGGGGGACCAAGCAGGGATAACAGGGAAGGCACTACAATGGATCAGGGGAAAACTTGACAGGAAGACAGCAGCGATCATGGTACGTGGCGAGGTGTCAGAGTGGGCACCTGTGACCAGCGGGGTCCCACAGGGGTCAGTCCTAGACCAGTGCTGTTTCTGGTATTTGTGAACGACATGACGGAAGGAATAGGGCTCTGAGGTGTCCTGTTTGCAGATGACGTGAAGTTGATGAGAAGAATTCACTCGATCGAAGACCAGGCAGAACTACAAAGGGATCTGGACAGGCTGCAGACCTGGGCCCCGCAAGGGGTCCTGGGGTTTAATCCCCCCAAGTGCAAAGTTTATGAAGAAATTTGGGGAAAGGGCCCCAAAAAAGACCGCAGACGGGGGAAGCTAGGGGGCCAGAGACACAAACCTCACTCAAGGGAAAAAAATTTGGGGGGAGTTAACACCAGGGAAATCTCCTGAACGCACATCAAACCAAAAAAACTGTGCAGCTTTGGGCGCCTTTTGCAAACCTCAGAAAAAGGGATTCCGACATCTTAAGGAACGTTCAGGACCCTGTTTAAAGGGTTTTTACGTTAGGCCCCCTATTGGGGGTATGCGGCACCAGTTTGGGAAACCCCCACTACCAAAAGCAACTAAAGAAAAAGAGAAAGTTTAAAGGTTTGCCCAAAAAGACCCCAAAGCTAAGAGGTTGGTTTCCCCCGAGGGGGAGGTTAAGGGGAAAACAAACCCACGGGGCCTGGGGGGGACAGGGGAGGTAGGGGGGGTATGATAAAAAAAACCAAAAAAATACTGAGAGGAAAATGACAAAGGGGGACCCAAAAACAGGATGTTCCCAAAAAATTTGGGCACAGTAACAAGGGGGCCAGTTGGAAGTAAGGGCACAATAATACAGGGATGTTTTGGAAGTATTAAATTCAGCCCCCAGAGCAGTCAGTAATGGAATTTGTTTGGGAAGTGAAATTAAAAGGGGGGCAGGATTTCCCTTTCATAGCTTTAAAACAGAAGGGCGGGAAAAAACTCACGGTCAGGGGGGGGAGTGCCTAGTAGCGGGTCATGAAAAGGCGGGGCCCGGAGTCCCGGGCCGACCCCCCAAACCCCCCCAATAGGTGAGTACACACAAAACACGTCCCCACACACACACACACACACACCACACACACACACACAACACACCAAAAACACACACACACACCACACACCACACCACCACACACAAAACACACAACACACACACACCACACACACACACACACACACACACACCGTCAAACCCACGCGCGCGCGCGCACTCATAAACAACAGGCCTAGTGTCTAATCGCCTGTCCAGGACAAAATTGGGAACCCAACACACATACACCCCACACTCCCCACACCCCCGTACACACTTTCACACACACTCCCACAACACCACACACTCACACAAAGGAGGAGGATATACCTTTACTTTTGATAAACCCTTTTAAGAATTTTGAGGTATTTTTTTTGAAAAGGGAAACATTAAAGGGTTTTAAAAAGAGGTACGATAAAGGGTCATCGGGGGTAGGGAGAAAAATGGACCTACAAACTACCCGCGGAAAAGGTGGGGGGCCCGGAGTTTTTGAATTTGGCCCCCGCAACCACATATTGTAAGTAAACACAAAACACACAGGGTCCGTCTACCAAAAACCTTTTTTAAAAGAGGAAAAGGGCCGAGAGGACCTACGTAGGGGAGGCTGAACCAGTAGTGGCCGCGAAGAGGCGAGCGCCCGGAAACCTTTAATCGACCCCTGCCCAACCCCCCACAAATAAGTACACACACATTTGGGCCCAAATCTAAGTAATAAACGAAAAGCAGTCTGTTGTCGATATATAATTCAGGGGTATATTTCTTTGTGGAAAAACCTTTCAGGGATATTCCCTTTCCGGGGAAAATAAATCTTGTAAAGGGGGAGAGTAGAAATTTTTCAAAATTTTTTATTTGACGGGTTTTTGGTATTATTCACTCACGTGGGTAGATTGCTTTTATGTCCTAAACCCCTATGGGCCCTTTGGGGGAAAAGGGGGTTAACCGGCTTTAAACAGGGCCCTGATTCAGCCCGATCAGTCAGGGTGTTACTGTTTTTTTCCCCACGAAAATTGGGGAATATAAGGGAGATATAAGTGAGATGCAGGTGATGTAATGATGCGGTTTATGTAGATGATGCAGGGGATGTAGATGAAGCAGGTGTTGTAGATTTGCAGGTGAGTTTTATGGGGGATTGATTCAGGGATGTTTGAATGCAGGGTGTAGATGAAGCAGGTGATGGGAGATGATGCAGGTGATTTTGAAAGAAAAAAGTTTATGTAGATGAAAACAGGGATGTAGATGATGCAGGTTTATGTTTGATGATTAAGGTTGAATGGGGGGGTGGAAAGAAGGGGGAAATTTAGATATGCAGGTGAAATTAAAATTTATCAGGTGAAAGGGAGATGATGCAGGGATGTAGAAAGATGCAGGGGATGTAGATGGGGCAGGGGAAAGTAGATGATGCAGGGGAATTTTGAAAGAAGCAGGTGATGTAATGATGCAGGGATGTAGATGATGCAGGTGGTGTAATTTATGCAGGGGAAAGTAGATTAAAGCAGGTGATGTAGATGATTGGGAGGTGATGTAGATGATGCAGGGGATTAGATTTAAGCAGGTGATGTAATGATGCAGGTGAAGTAGATGATGCAAAGGGGGTGTAAAAAATGATGCCCGGATTTGATGATGCAGGGATGTAGATGAAAGCCGGTGATGTAGATGGGTGCAGGTATGTAAAATGCCGGTGAAAGTAATGATGCAGGGTGAGTAATGATGCAGGGGGGTGTAGATGATGCAGGGGATGTTTATGATGCAGGTGATGTAGATGATTTCAGGTGAATGTAAGGGAAAAGATGCAGGTGATGTAGATGATGCAAGGGATGGGGGTTTGATGATGCAGGGATGTAGATGAGCAGGGGGATGAAAATGGGTGCAGGGTTTTATTTTTAAAATTGATTTTCAGGTGATGTAGATGATGCCCCCCCCCCCCCCCCCCCCCCCCCCCAAAACCCCCCCCCCCCCCCCCCCCCCGGGATGTAATTTATGCAGGGGGATGAAAATGATAGGGGATGTAGGGTTGAGGTGATGTAGAAAGATGCAGGGGATGTTTGAAGTGCAGGGGATGTAAAGATGATGATGGGTGGGTGATGTAGATGATGCAGGTGATGTAGATGGGTGCAGGTGAGTAGATGATCAGGTGATGTAGATTGATGCAGGTGAAGTAGATATGCAGGGATGTATATGATGAGTTTATGTAGGTTGGGGTTTGATGATGCAGGGATGTGATGAGCAGTGATTTTAGATGATGCAGGTGGGTGTAATGAAGCAGGGAAAAGTAGATTATGCAGGTGATGTAAAATGATGCAGGTGATGTAGATGATGCAGGAGTTATGATGGGAGGGGATTTTAAGATTGATAGCAAGGGGGTAGTTTATGCAGGGATGTTAGATGATGCAGTGATGGGGGGGTTTTTAGGGGGCAGGTGTGTAGATGAAAAAAAGGTTTATGTAGATGATGGGGATGTAGAAGATGCAGGTGATTTTAGATGAATTTCAGGGGATGAAAATGATGCAGGTGAGTAGATATGCAGGGATGAATGAAAGCCCTGAAGTAGAGATGCAGGGGATGAGAGAAAGCAGGGGGTAGATGTGCAGGTGAAAGTAGATGATCAGGTTATGAATATTGCAGGGGATGTAGATGGGTGCAGGAGAGTAGATGATGCAAGTTTATGGGGGAGAGCAAGCAGGTGATTTTAAAATGAAACAGGTTTTGGGAAAATTTATGCAGGGGATGTAGATGAGCAGGGGATGTAGTGAGCAGGGAGTAGATGAAAGCAGGGTTTTAATATGCAGGGGATGAGAGATTTCCCGGTGATGTAGATGAGCAGGTGGTTTTAGATGAAGCAGGTGAAGTAAGATGATATGAGATGATGCCGGGGATGTGATGAGGGAGGGTGTAAAAGAGGGGGATGTAGATTTGCGGGGATGTAGGGTTTAAGCAGGTAAAAGAGAATGTCAGGGATGTAAAGGGTGCAGGTGATTAGATGAGGGTGTAGAAAAGATGCGGGGGGATTTTAGATGATGCAGGTGATTTTAGATGAGATGAAGGTTTTATGCGGGGGAGATGGGTAGATGATGCAGGGATGTAAAATGATTCAGGTGGGTTAGATGAGATGTAAAATGAATTTCGGGGGAAAGAGAAATGCAGGGGATTAGATGATGAGGTTTATGAAAATGAGAGTAATGATGCGGGGGGATGGAGATGATGCGGGTTTATGTAGATGATGCAGGTGATTGTAGATTTTATAGGGGGATTTTAAAGGGTCAGGGGATGAGATGATGGGAGGTGATGTAGATGATGCAGGGATGTAATATGCAGGGATGTAGATGATTCCGGTATGTAGATGATGCAGGTGATGTTTAAAATTGAAGCAGGGATGTAGAAGATGCAGGTAAAGTAGATGATGCAGGTGATGGTAAAGGGGGAAAATGACGGTGATGTAGATGATGCAGGGGATGTAGATGATGCAGGGGGATGTAGATGATGCAGGTGATTTAGATTTTATGCAGGTGATGTAGATTATGCAGGTATTGGGTGTCAGGTGATGTAAAGCAGGGATTGATGGGGGAAGATGATGCAGGTGATGTAGATGATGCAGGGGAAGTAGAGATTGCAGGGGATGTAGACGATGCAGGAGATGTAGATGATGCAGGGGAAAGTAGATGAAAAAAGGGAGAAGGGGGTTGATGCAGGTTTATTTTAGTTTATGCAGGTGATTTAGAAAATGAGGTGATGTAGATGATGCCCGGTTTAATTTTAAAATGAAAGCAGTTTATTAGATGATTTCAGGAGATGTAGATGATGCAGGTTTATGTAAGATCAGGGGATTAGATGATGCAGGGATGTAGATGGGTGCCCGGTGAAAGAAGAAGAAGCAAGGGGATGTAGATGATGGGAGGGATTTTAAAAGATGCGGGAATGTAGAAGAGCAGGGTTTTTGGAAAATGATTTCAGGTTTATGGGAGATGATGCAGGGGAGTAGATTAAAGCAGGGGAGTAGATGAAGCAGGGATGTAGATTGATGCAGGGATTAGTGAGAAAGTAGATATGGGGGGAGATGTAGATGGGGCCGGTGATGGAGATGATGCAGGTGATGTAGATGATGCAGGTGATGTAGATGAAAGCAGGTGATGTAGATGAGATGTTGATGATGGGAGGGGAAAGTAGATGATGCCGGTGATGTAGATGGGGCGGTATGTAGATGAGATGTAGATGATGCGGGATAAAAAAGATGATGCAGGAAAGTAGATGAAAGCGGAGAGGTAGGGTATCAGGAGGGTGTAGATGATGCAGGTGATGTAGTGAGATGTTTGAAGATGCGGGGGAAGTAGAAGATGCAGGAGAAAGTAGATGATGAGGTGATGTAGATTATGCAGGGTTTTTAGATGTGCGGAGTTTTAGAAAGAGCAGGAGATGTAGAAGTCCCGGTTTTAAAGTAAAGATTCAGGTTTATGAAAATGAAGCGGGGGGTTTTAGATGATGCAGGGTTAGATGAAGCAGGGGAAATAGATGATTTCAGGTGATGGGAGATGATGAGGTGATGTAAAATGAAGCAGGTTTATGTAGATGATGCAGGTTATGTTTATGATGCAGTGAAGTAATTTATGAAAAATGTAGGGTTATTCAGGTGGGTGAAAATGTTGCAGGGGGATGTAAAAATGATGCAGGGGAAATTTGAGTGATGCAGGTGATGTTTGATTGATGTAGATGAAACAGGAGAAAGAATGATGCCCGGGGAATTTGGGGAGAATTTATGCAGGTGATGTTGATGATGCAGGGATTTTAATGATGCAGGTGATGAAAATGAAAGCAGGGGGAGTAGATTGGGTGCAGGGGGATTAGATGATGCAGGTGGGTGTAGATGAGGGAGGGGAAGTAGATGATGGGAGGTGTGTAGATGGGGCAGGGATTAAAATGATGCAGGGGATGTAGATGATGCAGGGATGTTTGATGATTTTAAAAAGGAGAAAGGAGAGGGTTCAGGTGATGTAGAAAATGAGGTGTTAGATGATGCAGGGATGTAGATGTTGCAGGTTTATGTAAAGAGCAGGAAGGGAATGATTTAAAGGGGTGTAATGATGCCGGTTTATGAAAAAGATGCGGTGATGTAGATGAAAGCGGTGATTAGAAAAGGGTGTAAAAGAGGGAGGAATTAGATGATGCAGGTGAGTAAAATGAGGGAGGTTTAATTTGAAGATGCGGGGATGAGATGATGCAAAGGGGATGTAAAATGAGCAGGGGATGTAATTTTATGGGAAAGGGGATTTAAATGATGCAGGTGATGTTGAAAATGCCCGGTGAAAGTAGATGATGCAGGAGATGTAATGATGCGGTGATGTTTGATGAAGGAAGGGGAGTTGATGAAGCAGGGGATGTAGAAAATCAGGTGTGTAGATGAAGCAGGGGGTAAGATGCAGGAGATGTAGATTTATGGGGGTGATGTAGAAAAATCAGGTGATGTAGAAAAAAACGGTGGGTGAAAATGAGCAGGGGATGTAGAAAGAGATGTAGATATGCGAGATTTAGATGATGCAGGTGAAGTAATGTTGGGAGGTGATGTAGATGATGCAGGGATGTGATGATCAGGGGATGTAGAGAAGCAGGTGAGTAGATTTAAGCAGGGGAAAGTAATGATGCGGGTGAAGTAGATGATGCAGGTGATGTAGATGGAAAATGTAGATAAGCAGGGGTTTTAGAAAGAGCAGGTTTATGTAGATGATCAGGTGATACAGAAGCAGGTGGGTGTAATGATGCAGGGGATTTTAGATTTATGCAGGGGATGTAAAGATTTCAGGGAAAGTAGTTTATGTGGGAAAATGTAAGATGATGCAGGTGATGTAGATTTTTGGGGAGGTGATGTTTGATGATGCAGGGGGATGAGTTTATGCAGGTGATTTTTTACAAAAATGCAGGTTGTAATGAAGCAGGTGATGTAGATGATGCGGGAGATGTAGGGATGCAGGTTTAAGTAGAGGAAAGCAGGTGATTTTAAAATGAAGCAGGTGAAAGAATGAAATTTCAGGTGATGAAAAGGGTTTCAGGGGGGAGGGAGATGAAGCAGGGGAGTAGATGATGCAGGGGATGTAATGTTTTTCCCGGTGATTAGTGATCAGGTGATGTAGATGATGCGGGGAAATTTGAGAAGCAGGTGATGTAAATGATGCGGGGATGTAGATGATCAGGTGATTTTAGAGATGCAGGAGATGAAGGGTGATTGGGAGGTGTGTAGTGATGCAGGAAAAGTAGATGAAGCAGGTGATGTAATGAAGCATGTGTGTAAAATGATGCGGGATGTAGATGAAGCAGGAAAATGTAGATTATTGGGAGGGGGATGTAATGATGCGGGATGTAAAGAAGCAGGAGATGTAATTTAGCAGGTGATTTTAATTTAAGCAGGAGATGTAGATGATGCAGGGGGATGTAGATGATGGAAGGGGGATGTAGATGATTTCAGGGGATTTAATGATGCAGGGGTGTTTTGATGATCCCGGTGATGTAGTATGCGGTTATGTAGATGAAGAGGTGATTAGATGATGCAGGGGATTAGAAGATGGGAGGTGATTTTAGAAGAGCAGGAGATTGATGATACCTGTGGAAGTAGATGATGCAGGAGATGTAGAGTGCAGGTGATGTAGATGATGCAGGTGATGTAGATGAAGCATTTGATTTTAGATGGGTGCCCGGAGATGTAATGATGCAGGTGATGTAATGGGTGCAGGTGATGTAGATGATTTCAGGGGATGTAGATGATGCAATTTACGTAATGATGCAGGGGATGTTAATGATGCCCGGGGTTTTTTTTAGATGATGCAGGTGTGTAGATGAAGCAGGGTGTAGAAGATGCAGGAGAAAGTAATGATCAGGTGATGTAGATGAGCAGGTGATGAAAATGATGAGGTGATGTAGATGATTTCAGGGGAATTTTTAGATGATGCGGGGGATGTAGATATGCAGGTGATGTAGATAGATGGGAAGATGATGCCCGGAGAAAGTAGATGATGCAGGTGATTTTAGTGATGCCGGATGTAGATTTATGAGGTGATTTTAAATGATGCAGGTGATGTGATGATGCAGGGATGTAGGGATGCAGGGGATTTTAGATGATGCAGGTGATGTGGGAGATGGGAGATGATTTTCAGGTGATGAGATATGCCCGGTGATGTAAAAGATGCAGGTGATGTACATGATGCAGGTGATGTAGGGTATGCCGGTATGGAGAGGATGCAGGGGGTTTTAGATGAGGGGGTGATTAGAATTTATGCAAAAAGATGAGATGATTTCAGGGGATGGGAGATGATTTCAGGGGAAAGAGGGTGATGCAGGTTTATGTGTTTATGCAGGTGAAGTAGTGATGCCCGGTGAAAGTTTTGATGATTTCAGGGAAAGTAGATTGGGTTTCAGGGGATGTAGGTGATGCAGGGATTTTAGTTTATGGGGGGGAGAAAGTAGATATGCAGGTGATGTAGTTTAATGTAGATATGCAGGAGATGTAATGATGCAGGTGAGTAGATGATGCCGGAGATGTAGATGAGCAGGTGATGTAGTTTTATGCGGTGAAAGTAGAGATGCAGGTGAGGGAGATGATGCAGGTGAGTAAAAAATATGCCCGGGATGTTGATGATGCAGGTGATGTAATGATGCGGTTGGGGAAGAAGCGGGAGATGTAGATGATGAGGGATGTGATAGGGTGTAGAGATGCAGGGGGATTTTAGATGGGTGCAGGGATGTAGAAGATGCAGGAAGATGTAAAATGATGCAGGTGATGTAGATTTATGCAGGGGATGTAGATGATGCAGGGAAAAATTTGATTTTGCAGGGATGAAAAAGAAGCGGGTTTATTTTGATGATCAGGTGATGTAGATGATGCAGGAGATGTAGATGATTCCCGGTGATGTAGATGATGCAGGGGGAATGTAATGATGCAGGGGAAAGTAGGGTGATCAGGGAAAGAAAATGTTCAGGTGATGGGAAAATGAGCAGGTATGTAATGAGCAGGTGATTAAAATGATGAGGTGATGTAGATGATGCCCGGTATGTAGTGATGCAGATGTAGAAAGATGCAGGTGATGTTTGATGATGCAGGGGAATGTAGATGAGCAGGTGGGTTTTAGATGAGCAGGTGATGTAGATGAGGCCCGGAGATTTAGATTTAAGCAGGGGATGTAGAAGAGGGTTTGGAAAATGATTTTCAGGAATGTAGAGATGCAGGTTTATGTTTCGATGCAGGTGATGGGAAGAGCAGGTGGGTGTAAGATGGAAAAGGGGGATGTAGATGAAGCGGGGGGGAAGTAGAAAGTTCAGGTGAAGTAGATGATTTTCCCGGTTATGGGAGATTTATGCAGGTGATTTGATTTATGCAGGTGATGTAGAAAGAAAAGCAGGTGATGTTTAAAGAGCAGGTGATGTAGATTTTAGATGGAGATATGGGGGGAGATGTAGATGATTTCAGGTGAAGTAGATGGGGAAAGTAGAGAAAAAGCAGGGGATGTAGATGATGGGAGGGGATTTTAGAAGATGAGGTTTATGTAATGATGCAGGAGATGTAGATGAAGCAGGGGAAGTAGTTTATGCAGGTGATTAGATGATGCGGTGATGTAGATGATGGGAGGAGATGTAGATGATTTCAGGTGATGTAATGATGCGGGGGGATGTAGATGGGTGCAGGTGATGTTTGATGATGCAGGTATGTAGGGTGATGCAGGGGGGAAGTGTGAAAACAGGTGATGTAATGATTCAGGGGAAGAAAATTTATACCCGGTGATGTAATTTAACGGTGATGTAGTTGGGTGCAGGGATGTTGAAAGATGCAGGTGATGTAAAAAAAATGAACCCGGTGAAAGAGATGATGCAGGTGATGGGAGATAAAAGGGATGTAGAGAACAGGTTTAAAAGTGATGAATTTCAGGGGAAGTTGATATACAGGTGATGGGAGATGATACAGGGGGATGTAGATTTAGGGAGGGATGTAAAATGAAGCAGGTGATGAAAATGAACAGGTGATGTAAGAACAAGGGGGATTAGATGTACAGGTGATTAGAAAGAAACAGGTGAAGTAGATGATGGGGTGATGTAGATGATGCAGGGAAGGGAGATGAACAGGTGATGTGATTTATGAGGTGATGTAGGGTGATACAGGGGATGTTTGATGATACAGGTAAGTAGATGATGCAGGGGGATGTAGAAAAAACAGGGGGGATGTAGATGATGCAGGGGGATGTAGATTTATAACGTGAGTAGATGATACAGGGATGTTTAAAGATACAGGGGATGTTTAAAGATGCAGGTGATGTTTGATGGGTACAGGTGATGTAGATGAAAACAGGTGATGTAGAAGGAAAGCAGGTTTATTTTAGATGAAAAGGTGATGAAATGATACAGATGATGTAGATGATACGGGGTGTTAATTTAGACGTAGATGATGTAATGGGGGATTTTCGATTATGTCAGGGAGAATGAGGGAGGTGTTAAATTAAAATGAAAAATGCGAGGTGAAAGATATGAAGATTTTTTTTATTTTCCCCCCCATTTCCCTCCCTTTCCCCCCCTCCCCCTTCATCCCTTTCCTTCCCCCCCCTCCCTCCCCCCTTTTCCCCCCCTCTCCCCTCCCTCCCTTCCCCTTTCCTCCCCGGTCCAGTGACCATCGCCACCTCATCCTTGTCCCCCTCAAAGCAAATCAAATTTGCATAAAAAATTAGGCATCAGCCTGACACGACCCCCCCTCCCCCACCCCCTCCCCACCCCCTCCCCACAACCCCCCCCCACACCCCCCCCCCAAAACCCCCCCCCCACCCCTCCCATCCCTTCACACCCCCCCCCCACACCCCTTTCCCCTTTACAAACCCCTCCCCACCCCCATCCCCTTTACCCACCCCCCCCCACCCCAACCCTTCACACCCCCCCCACAAACCCCCATCCCTTCCCCCCCCCTCCCCCCATCCCCCTTTACCAGTGGGCATCCATTCAAAACAACTTAAAAAAAATTCTGACCCCCAAATTTTTCCTCAATTTCGAAATTTCTGGTTTTTTTTAATAAATTAAATTTTTATTTTTATATTTTTTATTTTTAAAATATATATTTATATATTTATATATATAAAAAATATTATATAATATAAAAAATTTTTTAATAAAATAGTTATTATATAATAATTTTGCGTGCCAATATGTAAAAATGGTCAAATTTGCAAGAAACCCCAATTTTTTAAAATTAAGTCATTTCTGAAATTTTCTTTATACGTTTAAAAATATATTTTTTTTCCTTAATGTTTTAAAGCAAAAAAATTTAATTTTTTCACCAAAAGAATCTTAGAAAACTTACTACCCCTTTTTGTAAAAAGAACAATTTAATTTTTGCCAAAACCCCAAATAAAAATTTTTTTAGAAATTTTTTACAATAAATTTTAAAACTAACAAACCCCAAATGGAAAAATATTTTTTTCGGGTTTGGTTCAAAAGATTTTTGGGGGAAATTTTTGCATACACAAAATTTTTATTTTTTCCTTTTTGGCAAGTTTAACGTTGTATTTAAGCCAAAATCGCAAGTTCTGCCCATTCGGCCCGACACACACACACACACACACACACACACACACACATATATATATATATATATATATATATATATATATATATATATATATATATATAATATATATATAATATATATATAAACAAGTCGACCGTCTCCCACCGAGGCAGGGTGACCCAAAAAGAAAAGAAAATCCCCAAAAAGAAAATACTTTCATCATCATTCAACACTTTCACCACACTCACACATTATCACTGCTTTTGCAGAGGTGCTCAGAATACAACAGTTTAGAAGCATATACGTATAAAGATACACAACATATCCCTCCAAACTGCTAATATCCCGAATCCCTCCTTTTAGAGTGCAGGCATTGTACTTCCCGTTTCCAGGACTCAAGTCCGGCTATATAAAAATAACCGGTTTTTCCCTTTGAATCCCTTCACTAAATATTACCCTGCTCACGCTCCAACAGATCGTCAGGTCCCAAATACCATTCGTCTCCTTTCCCACTCCTATCGAACATGCTCATGCACGCCTCGGGAAAGTCCAAGCCCCTCCCCCACAAAACCTCCCTTACCCCTTCCTTCCAACCTTTTCGAGGACGACCCTACCCCGCCTTCTTTCCCCCTACAGATTTAAATGCTCTCCATGTCATTCTACTTTGATCCATTCTCTCAAATGACCAAACCACCCTCAAAAAACCCCTCTCAGCCCCCCTGACTAATATTTTTAAATTTAACTCCACACCTTCTCCTAATTTCCACACTCCGAATTTTCTGCATAATATTTACACCACAAATTCCCCTTAGACAGACATCTCCACGCCCCCAAACCCCGCCCTCCTCGCTGCTTCATTTACCACCCAAGCTTCACACCCATATAAGAGTGTTGGTAC
Organism: Cherax quadricarinatus; assembly: GCF_026875155.1. Taxonomy (NCBI): domain Eukaryota; kingdom Metazoa; phylum Arthropoda; class Malacostraca; order Decapoda; family Parastacidae; genus Cherax; species Cherax quadricarinatus. The sequence continues at coordinate 35,019,534 of NC_069453.1, read as the reverse complement.
TACTATAACTTTCATACATTCCCTTCTTTGCCTCCATAGAAAAACGTTTTTTGACTCCACATATACCTCAACGCACCACTCACCATTTTTTCCCTCATCAATTCTATGATTAACCTCATCCTTCATAAATCCATCCGCCGACACGTCAACTCCCAAGTACTGAAAACATTCACTTCTTCCATACTCCTCCTCCCCAATTTGATATCCAATTTTTTCTTTATCTAAATCATTTGATACCCTCATCACCTTACTCTTTTCTATGTTCACTTTCATCTTTTTTACCTTTACACACATCCCAAACTCATCCACTAACCTTTTGCAATTTTTCTTTAGAATCTCCCATAAGCACAGTATCATCAGCAAAAAGTAACTGTGTCAATTCCCATTTTGAATTTGATTCCCCATAATTTAATCCAACCCCTCTCCCGAACACCCTAGCATTTACTTCCTTTACAACCCCATCTATAAATATATTAAACAACCATGGTGACATTACACATCCCTGTCTAAGACCTACTTTTACCAGGAAGTAGTCTCCCTCTCTTCTACACACCCTAACCTGAGCCTCACTATCCTCATAAAAGCTCTTTACAGCATTTAGTAACTTACCACCTATTCCATATACTTGCAACATCTGCCACACTGCTCCCCTATCTACTCTATACGACAGAAAGTGGATAGGTAAATAAAGAAAGTGGAAAGGTAAACAGAAGAAGATGGATAAGAATGTGAAATGGGAAGGTTAGATAAGGGAGGTGGATAGTTGAATAGATGAAAGCAGAGGAGAGAGAGAGAGAGAGAGAGAGAGAGAGAGAGAGAGAGAGAGAGAGAGAGAGAGAGAGAGAGAGAGAGAGAGAGAGAGAGAGAGAGAGAGAGAGCAAGATGCAGTATTCTGATGGTGGGATCACCGTTGTAAATTCAATAACAACTTTTCCTTTGCCTATGTCCCCTTGTCCAACTTGTGAGAGAATCCCAAAGGAGAAAAATGGACTCATGGAAGATGGGGAGGATGGGGAAGAGAGGAAGAAGAGGGAGAGTTGGAAGATCGTGGGGAGGAGAGGGATGGGGAGGGGAGGGAGGGGGAGAAGGAGGAGCCACCGCAGTAGCAGTAGTAACAACAGCAGCAATAGCAACAACAGCAGCAGTAGCAACAACAGTAGCAGTAGCAACAACAGCAGCAATGGCAACAACAGCGGCAGTAACAACAGCAGCAGTAGTAACAGCAGCAATAGCAACAACAGCAGCAGTAGCAACAACAGCAGCAGTGGCAACAACAGCGGCAGTAACAATAGCAGCAGTAGTAACAACAGCAGCAATAGCAACAGCAGCAGTAGCAACAACAGTAGCAGTAGCAACAGCACCAGTAGCAACAACAGCAGCAGTAGTAACAGCAGCAGTAGCAACAGCAGCAGTAGCAACAACAGCAGCAGTAGTAACAACAGCAGCAGAAGCAACAGCAGCAGTAGCAACAGTACCAGCAACAACAGCGCAACAGAAGCAACAGCAGCAGCAATAGCAACAACAACAGCAGCAGTGGCAACAACAGTACCAGCAACAGCAGCAGCAGTAGCAACAACAACAACAACAATAACAACAACAGTAGCAGTAGCAACAACACTACCAGCAACAACAGCAGCAGTAGCAACAACAACAGTAGCAACAGGAACAGCAGCAGTAGCAACAACAGCAGCAGTAGCAACAACAACAGTAGCAACAGCAACAGCAGCAGTAGCAACAACAGCAGCAGTAGCAACAACAACAGTAGCAACAGCAACAGCAACAACAACAACAACAGCAGCAGTAGCAACAACAACAGCAGCACTGGCAACAACAACAACAACAGCAGCAGTAGTAACAACAATAGCAACAGTAGCAACAACAACAGCAACAGTAGCAACCACAACAGCAGCAGTAGCAACAACAGCAGTAGCAGCAACAACAGCAGCAGTAGCAACAACAGCAGCAGTAGCAACAACAACAGTAGCAACAGCAACAGCAACAACAACAACAACAGCAGCAGTAGCAACGGCAACAGCAGCAGTAGTAACAACAACAGCAGCAGTAGTAACAACAATAGCAGCAGTAGCAACAACAACAGCAACAGTAGCAACCACAACAGCAGCAGTAGCAACAACAGCAGTAGCAGCAACAACAGCAGCAGTAGCAACAACAACAGCAGCAGTAGCAACAACAGCAGTAGCAGCAACAACAACAGCAGCAGTAGCAACAACAACAGCAGCAGTAGCAACAACAACAGCAGCAGTAGCAACAACAACAGCAGCAGTAGCAACAACAACAGCAGCAGTAGCAACAACAGCAGCAGTAGCAACAACAACAGCAGCAGCAGCAACAACAACAACAGCAGCAGCAGCAACAACAGCAGCAGTAGCAACAACAACAGCAGCAGTAGCAACAACAACAGCAGCAGTAGCAACAACAACAGCAGCAGTAGCAACAACAGCAGCAGTAGCAACAACAACAGCAGCAGCAGCAACAACAACAACAGCAGCAGCAGCAACAACAACAACAGCAGCAGCAGCAACAACAACAACAGCAGCAGTAGCACATGTGAGACAGATGATTTACATTCAGACTTGACAAACTTCAAAACTCGGACATGTGGTTAAACAAAGTGACGCTGACAACACCTGTCCCTCTGACCACTGATTATGAAAACTTTTAGCTGACATGCGCTGACACACGTTACTCTTGAACCTTGCGCTGACACACGTTACTCTTGAACCTTGCGCTGACACACGTTACTCTTGAACCTTGCGCTGACACAACGTTACTCTTGAACCTTGCGCTGACACACGTTACTCTTGAACCTTGCGCTGACACACGTTACTCTTGAACCTTGCGCTGACACACGTTACTCTTGAACCTTGCGCTGACACACGTTACACTTGCCTATACGTACCTCCTCCGTGCAAGGGCTCGACCCGGGGATCTTCGCAAATGCGAAGATTTTTTCTGTTCCAGCCAATGTCCCTCGGAAACGCGCCTGCAAGCGCAAGAAAGTGTCATCTGTCGCCAGAACACTTGGAGATTATCGACCTTCTGTCACTTGTGATCCCTGGGAGAGTGTGGCTTAGCTCTTTTAGAGGGGAAATTTACCGAGACATTAGGGAGATATATATACGAGAGACAGTTAAGTGAGAGAGACATGTGGGAGATAACCGTGGGAGGGACTTGATCTGAGTGGTGGAAGGAACTTGATGTGAGTGGTGGGAGGGACTTGATCTGAGTGGTGGAAGGAACTTGACGTGAGTGGTGGGAGGAACTTGATCTGAGTGGTGGAAGGAACTTGATCTGAGTGATGTAAGGGACTTGATGTGAATGGTGTAAAGGACTTGATGTGAATGGTGTAACGGACTTGATGTGAATGGTGTAGGGGACTTGATCTGAGTGATGTAAGGGACTTGATCTGAGTGATGTAAGGGATTTGATCTGAGTGATGTAAGGGACTTGATCTGAGTGATGTAAGGGACTTGATCTGAGTGATGTAAGGGATTTGATCTGAGTGATGTAAGGGATTCGATGTGAGTGATGTAAGGGACTTGATCTGAATGATGTAAGGGACTTGATCTGAGTGATGTAAGGGACTTGATCTGAGTGATGTAAGGGACTTGATCTGAGTGGTGTAAGGGACTTGATCTGAGTAGTGGGAGGGACTTGATCTGAGTGGTGGGAGGGACTTGATCCGAGGGGTGTGAGAGACTTGATCTGAGGGGTGAGACTTGATCTGAGTGGTGGAAAGGACTTGATCTGAGTGGTAGGAGAGACTTGATCTGAGGGGTGTGAGAGACTTGATCTGAGTGGTGGGAGGGACTTGAGCTGAGTGGTGTGGGAAGTGCAAAAGTTGAGTTAAATCTTACAGTTTAAAGGCGTACTAATAGAAGTGGTACAGAAAGTGTAGGTGAAGGTGATCTCGTGAGCATCCTCCGCCCTCTTCCTCCTGATGGCTCGGTCACATGTGCTCAGGTAAACAGTGAGACCAGGGATTTAAAGTGAAGAATCCAGGTGGTAAAGAAGCAGATGGTAACTGACAATACTGGCTACATAAGGTTATGGAGAGAGAGAGAGAGAGAGAGAGAGAGAGAGAGAGAGAGAGAGAGAGAGAGAGAGAGAGAGAGAGAGAGAGAGAGAGAAGAGAAAGATAAGAGAAGACTTACATCAACTTGAAGGATGAATCACACATAAAGGAAATCCCAAATCATTTTTTTATCAAAGATCATATTAAAAAAAAAAGAATATCAACAAAAACTATGTGTTGACCTTTAAATATCAACCAGAGGAGAATAAAACCCCAACAAAGAAATATGTCGATTAATCAAGAATCTGGAGCATGTGCAGCCACAACTCAACACGGTACGAACCTTCCCAGGCAGCAAAACAAACACCTGATCCACCTCCATAAATATTAACAGCCTGCAAGATGAAGTCATGAGAATGGAGGAGCACTGCAGAAGGCCTACTGGCCAATACATATAAGTGTCTCTCAAGTGCTATCCTTCTAACTCAAGTATTTCTCTACGATAGTCTTGGAGCTACCCAATGACTGTCAACCAACCACTCAGACCGCATTAGATGCCACTCAGAATGCCTAAATAATATAGACGTTAAATTAGTGGTCGTAGTTAGCAAACCTTGAGGACAGGTACCAAACCATCAACAGGCCAAGTACCAAACCATCAACAGGCCAAGTACCAAACCATCAACAGGACAAGTACCAAACCATCAGCAGGCCAGGTACCAAACCATCAGCAGGCCAGGTACCAAACCATCAACAGGCCAAGTACCAAACCATCAGCAGGCCAGGTACCAAACCATCAGCAGGCCAGGTACCAAACCATCAACAGGCCAAGTACCAAACCATCAACAGGCCAAGTACCAAACCATCAGCAGGCCAGGTACCAAACCATCAGCAGGCCAGGTACCAAACCATCAGCAGGCCAGGTACCAAACCATCAGCAGGCCAGGTACCAAACCAACAGCAGGCCAGGTACCAAACCATCAGCAGGCCAGGTACCAAACCATCAGCAGCCAAGTACCAAACCATCACAGGCCAAGTACCAAACCATCAACGCCAAGTACCAAACCATCAGCAGGCCAGGTACCAAACCATCAGCAGGCCAGGTACCAAACCATCAACAGGCCAAGTACCAAACCATCAGCAGGCCAGGTACCAAACCATCAGCAGGCCAGGTACCAAACCATCAACAGGCCAAGTACCAAACCATCAACAGGCCAAGATACCAACCATCAACAAGGCCAAGTACCAAACCATCAGCAGGCCAGGTACTAAACCATCAGCAGGCCAGGTACCAAACCATCAACAGGCCAAGTACCAAACCATCAGCAGGCCAGGTACCAAACCATCAGCAGGCCAGGTACCAAACCATCAACAGGCCAAGTACCAAACCCATCAACAGGCCAAAAAGAGTACCAAACCATCAGCAGGCCAGTACCAAACCATCAGCAGCCAGGTACCAAACCATACAGCAGGCCAGGTACCAAACCATCACAGGCCAGGTACCAAACCATCAGCAGGCCAAGTACCAAACCATCAGCAGGCCAGGTACCAAACCATCAGCAGGCCAGGTACCAAACCATCAGCAGGCCAGGTACCAAACCATCAGCAGGCCAGGTACCAAACCATCAGCAGGCCAGGTACCAAACCATCAGAAGGCCAGGTACCAAACCATCAGCAGGCCAGGTACCAAACCACCAGCAGGCCAGGTGCCAAACCATCAGCAGGCCAGGTACCAAACCATCAGCAGGCCAGGTGCCAAACCATCAGCAGGCCAGGTACCAAACCATCAGCAGGCCAGGTACCAAACCATCAGCAGGCCAGGTGCCAAACCATCAGCAGGCCAGGTACCAAACCATCAGCAGGCCAGGTACCAAACCATCAGCAGGCCAGTACCAAACCATCAGAAGGCCAGGTACCAAACCATCAGCAGGCCAGGTACCAAACCATCAGCAGGCCAGTACCAAACCATCAGCAGGCCAGGTACCAAACCATCAGCAGGCCAGGTACCAAACCATCAGCAGGCCAGGTACCAAACCATCAGAAGGCCAGGTACCAAACCATCAGCAGGCCAGGTACCAAACCATCAGCAGGCCAGGTACCAAACCATCAGCAGGCCAGGTACCAAACCATCAGCAGGCCAGGTACCAAACCATCAGCAGGCCAGGTACCAAACCATCAGAAGGCCAGGTACCAAACCATCAGCAGGCCAGGTACCAAACCATCAGCAGGCCAGGTACCAAACCATCAGCAGGCCAGGTGCCAAACCATCAGCAGGCCAGGTACCAAACCATCAGCAGGCCAGGTACCAAACCATCAGCAGCCAGGTGCCAAACCATCAGCAGGCCAGGTACCAAACCATCAGCAGGCCAGGTACCAAAACCATCAGCAGGCCAGGTACCAAACCATCAGCAGGCCAGGTACCAAACATCAGCAGGCCAGGTACCAAACATCAGAAGGCCAGGTACCAAACCATCAGCAGGCCAGGTACCAACCATCAGCAGGCCAGGTACCAAACCATCAGCAGGCCAGGTACCAAACCATCAGCAGGCCAGGTACCAAACCATCAGCAGGCCAGGTACCAAACCATCAGCAGGCCAGGTACCAAACCATCAGCAGGCCAGGTGCCAAACCATCAGCAGGCCAGGTACCAAACCATCAGCAGGCCAGGTACCAAACCATCAGCAGGCCAGGTACCAAACCATCAGAAGGCCAGGTACCAAACCATCAGCAGGCCAGGTACCAAACCATCAGCAGGCCAGGTACCAAACCATCAGCAGCCAGGTACCAAACCATCAGCAGGCCAGGTACCAAACCATCAGAAGGCCAGGTACCAAACCATCAGCAGGCCAGGTACCAAACCATCAGCAGGCCAGGTACCAAACCATCAGCAGGCCAGGTACCAAACCATCAGCAGGCCAGGTACCAAACCATCAGCAGGCCAGGTACCAAACCATCAGAAGGCCAGGTACCAAACCATCGACAGGCCAGGTACCAAACCATCAGCAGGCCAGGTACCAAACCATCAGCAAGGCCAGGTGCCAAACCATCAGCAGGCCAGGTACCAAAACCATCAGCAGGCCAGGTACCAAACCATCAGCAGGCCAGGTGCCAAACCAATCAGCAGGCCCAGGTACCAAACCATCAGCAGGCCAGGTACCAAACCATCAGCAGGCCAGGTACCAAACCATCAGCAGGCCAGGTACCAACCATCAGCAGGCCAGGTACCAAACCATCAGAAGGCCAGGTACCAAACCATCAGCAGGCCAGGTACCAAACCATCAGCAGGCCAGGTACCAAACCATCAGCAGGCCAGGTACCAAACCATCAGCAGGCCAGGTACCAAACCATCAGCAGGCCAGGTACCAAACCATCAGCAGGCCAGGTACCAAACCATCAGCAGGGCCAGGTGCCAAACCATCAGCAGGCCAGGTACCAAACCATCAGCAGGCCAGGTACCAAACCATCAGCAGCCAGGTACCAAACCATCAGCAGGCCAGGTACCAAACCATCAGAAGGCCAGGTACCAAACCATCAGAGGCCAGGTACCAAACCATCAGCAGGCCAGGTACCAAACCATCAGAGGCCAGGTACCAAACCATCAGAAGGCCAGGTACCAAACCATCAGCAGGCCAGGTACCAAACCATCAGCAGGCCAGGTGCCAAACCATCAGAAGGCCAGGTACCAAACCATCAGCAGGCCAGGTACCAAACCATCAGCAGGCCAGGTACCAAACCATCAGCAGGCCAGGTACCAAACCATCAGCAGGCCAGGTACCAAACCATCAGCAGGCCAGGTACCAAACCATCAGGAGGCCAGGTACCAAACCATCAAAAGGCCAGGTACCAAACCATCAAAAGGCCAGGTACCAAACCATCAGCAGGCCAGGAACCAAACCATCAGCAGGCCAAGTACCAAACCATCAGCAGCCAGGTACCAAACCTCCAAAGGCCAAGTACCAAACCATCAACAGGCCAAGTACCAAACCATCAGCAGGCCAGGTACCAAACCATCAGCAGGCCAGGTACCAAACCATCAGCAGGCCAGGTACCAAACCATCAGCAGGCCAGGTACCAAACCATCAGCAGGCCAGGTACCAAACCATCAGCAGGCCAGGTACCAAACCATCAGCAGGCCAAGTACCAAACATCAAGGCCAAGTACCAAACCATCAACAGGCCAAGTACCAAACCATCAGCAGGCCAGGTACCAAACCATCAGCAGGCCAGGTACCAAACCATCAACAGGCCAAGTACCAAACCATCAGCAGGCCAGGTACCAAACCATCAGCAGGCCAGGTACCAAACCATCAACAGGCCAAGTACCAAACCATCAACAGGCCAAGTACCAAACCATCAACAGGCCAAGTACCAAACCATCACAGGCCAGGTACTAAACCATCAGCAGGCCAGGTACCAAACCATCAACAGGCCAAGTACCAAACCATCAGCAGGCCAGGTACCAAACCATCAGCAGGCCAGGTACCAAACCACAACAGCCAAGTACCAAACCATCAACAGGCCAAGTACCAAACCACAGCAGGCCAGGTACCAAACCATCAGCAGGGCCAGGCACCAAACCATCAGCAGGCCAGGTACCAAACCATCAGCAGGCCAGGTACCAAACCATCAGCAGGCCAGGTACCAAACCATCAGCAGGCCAAGTACCAAACCATCAGCAGGCCAAGTACCAAACCATCAACAGGCCAAGTACCAAACCATCAGCAGGCCAGGTACCAAACCATCAGCAGGCCAGTACCAAACCATCAGCAGGCCAGGTACCAACCATCAGCAGGCCAGGTACCAAACCATCAGCAGGCCAGTACCAACCATCAGAAGGCCAGGTACCAAACCAATCAGCAGGCCAGGTACCAAACCATCAGCAGGCCAGGTACCAAACCATCAGCAGGCCAAGTACAAACCATCAGCAGGCCAGGTACCAAACCATCAGCAGGCCAGGTACCAAACCATCAGCAGGCCAGGTACCAAACCATCAGCAGGCCAGGTACCAAACCATCAGCAGGCCAGGTAACCAAACCATCAGAAGGCCAGTACCAAACCATCAGCAGGCCAGTACCAAACCATCAGCAGGCCAGGTGGCCAAACCATCAGCAGGCCAGGTACCAAACCATCAGCAGGCCAGTGCCAAACCATCAGCAGGCCAGGTACCAAACCATCAGCAGGCCAGGTACCAAACCATCAGCAGGCCAGGTGCCAAACCATCAGCAGGCCAGGTACCAAACCATCAGCAGGCCAGGTACCAACCATCAGCAGGCCAGGTACCAAACCATCAGAAGGCCAGGTACCAAACCATCAGCAGGCCAGGTACCAAACCATCAGCAGGCCAGGTGCCAAACATCAGCAGGCCAGGTGCCAAACCATCAGCAGGCCAGGTACCAAACCATCAGCAGGCAGGTACCAAACCATCAGAAGAGCCAGGTACCAAATCATCAGCAGGCCAGGTACCAAACCATCAGCAGGCCAGTACCAAACCATCAGCAGGCCAGGTACCAAACCATCAGCAGCCAGGTACCAAACCATCAGCAGGCCCAGGTACCAAACCATCAGAAGGCCAGGTACCAAACCATCAGCAGGCCAGGTACCAAACCATCAGCAGGCCAGGTACCAACCATCAGCAGGCCAGTGCCAAACCATCAGCAGGCCAGGTACCAAACCATCAGCAGCCAGGTACCAAACCATCAGCAGGCCAGGTGCCAAAACATCAGCAGGCCAGGTACCAAACCATCAGCAGGCCAGGTACCAAACCATCAGCAGGCCAGGTACCAAACCATCAGCAGGCCAGGTACCAAACCATCAGCAGGCCAGGTACCAAACCATCAGAAGGCCAGGTACCAAACCATCAGCAGGCCAGGTACCAAACCATCAGCAGGCCAGGTACCAAACCATCAGCAGGCCAGGTACCAAACCATCAGCAGGCCAGTTACCAAACCATCAGCAGGCCAGGTACCAAACCATCAGCAGGCCAGGTACCAAACCATCAGCAGGCCAGGTACCAAACAATCAGCAGGCCAGGTGCCAAACCATCAGCAGGCCAGGTACCAAACCATCAGCAGGCCAGGTACCAAACCATCAGCAGGCCAGGTACCAAACCATCAGCAGGCCAGGTACCAAACCATCAGAAGGCCAGGTACCAAACCATCAGAAGGCCAGGTACCAAACCATCAGCAGGCCAGGTACCAAACCATCAGCAGGCCAGGTACCAAACCATCAGAAGGCCAGGTACCAAACCATCAGCAGGCCAGGTACCAAACCATCAGCAGGCCAGGTGCCAAACCATCAGAAGGCCAGGTACCAAACCATCAGCAGGCCAGGTACCAAACCATCAGCAGGCCAGGTACCAAACCATCAGCAGGCCAGGTACCAAACCATCAGCAGGCCAGGTACCAAACCATCAGCAGGCCAGGTACCAAACCATCAGGAGGCCAGGTACCAAACCATCAAAAGGCCAGGTACCAAACCATCAGAAGGCCAAGTTCCAAACCATCAGAAGGCCAGGTACCAAACCATCAGCAGGCCAGGTACCAAACCATCAGCAGGCCAGGTACCAAACCATCAGCAGGCCAGGTACCAAACCATCAGAAGGCCAGGTACCAAACCATCAGCAGGCCAGGTACCAAACCATCAGCAGGCCAAGTACCAAACCATCAGCAGGCCAGGTACCAAACCATCAGAAGGCCAGGTACCAAACCATCAGAAGGCCAGGTAACAAACCATCAAAAGGCCAGGTACCAAACCATCAGAAGGCCAGGTGCCAAACCATCAGCAGGCCAGGTGCCAAACCATCAGGAGGCCAGGTACCAAACCATCAAAAGGCCAGGTACCAAACCATCAGAAGGCCAGGTACCAAACCATCAGAAGGCCAGGTACCAAACCATCAGAAGGCCAGGTGCCAAACCATCAGAAGGCCAGGTGCCAAACCATCAACAGGCCAGATACCAAACCATCAGCAGGCCAGGTACCAAACCATCAGCAGGCCAAGTACCAAACCATCAGCAGGCCAGATACCAAACTATCAGCAGGCCAGGTACCAAACCACCAGAAGAACAGGTACCAAACCACCAGAAGGCCAGGTACCAAACCATCAGCAGACCAGGTACAAAACCATCAAAAGGCCAGGTACCAAACCCTCAGAAGGCCAGGTGCCAAACCCTCAGAAGGCCAGGTGCCAAACCATCAGCAGGCCAGGTACAAAACCATGAGGAGGCCAGGTGCCAAACCATCAGAAGGCCAGGTACCAAACCATCAGCAGGCCAGGTACCAAACCATCAGAAGGTCAGGTACCAAACCACCAGAAGGCCAGGAGCCAAACCTTCAGCAGGCCAGGTACAAAACCATCAGGAGTCCAAGTACCAAACCATCAGAAGGGCAGGTACCAAACCATCAGAAAACCGGGTACCAAACTACAACGATGTTACTTCTGCTCACACTGTTACTGGATATATCAGTAGTAGCATTTCTCCGACGGGGTAAATGATGCTTCTTCGGAGGCTGGTTTTAGGTCTACTGGGTCATGGTACAGGCATGGTGTTCTATGCTAGGCCTTGTTAGGCCTACCGGCCTGTTACAAAACGACTGGAAGCGAGCAGGGTCACCCCCCAGTATAAACAGGAGAGCCAGATCGTGTCAGTTCTTGTGTCTCGACTTTCGTTTCATTTAGTTTACCCTCAAATTTGTGTTCTGATATTCTCTCCTTAGATTGGCTGGCTGGTCAGCGGAACGGAGGATTGAGCCTTCACCACTCCTTCCGCTGAATTACCCCACATGGGTTTAGCACATCTCATACAAAAATTAAATTAAAAAAAATAAAAAACCGGTGAGCAACGAACGATCACTTCCTTTAATGAGTTCCAAAAGTAAGTCTACTCCCGGAGCCTGACCATGGGCCAGGCTCGCCAGCCTGGGAAAACCACTTGCACCGTCTCCAGTGTTATATTCACCGTAGTTCGATCTCCGGTACAGGTGGAAACATCGGGACGTGTTTCCTTAAGACACCTGCTGTCCATGTTCACCTAGCAGTAAGTAGGTACATGGGTGTTAGTCGACTTGTGTGGGTCACATCCTGGGGGACAAAATTGCTCTGCATAACCGGGCCGCGGGGGCGTTGAAGACCGGGCCGCGGGGGCCTTGACCCCCGAAACCCTCTCCAGTTATACTCCAGGTATAACCAGTGGCTTTCTATATGTGTCACTGATGTCAGCTATGGTCTGTATAAGTTCTGTTATTATTACTCATTATTATTATTATTATTATTATTATTGCTATTATTATTTAGAAGCCTGTTGTACGATGCGTTTTAGCAATAAAGGTAGCCAAGTATAGAACAAGTGTCTTAAATATCAACTTGAAGTCTGATTTTCGTTAAACTCACCAGGATTCTCCATCTATAAATTCAATAACTGGAGCGAGAAACTCCCAACAGATCAGGGTAGCTAAAATTTTCAGAGAGCATTCGACGAGGCGCCACATCGATGATGGCTGGTTAAGATATAAACTGCATTGTACAGTAGGCAAAATCAAACGAAAAGATCATACGTATGTGACAGACTTATTAGAATTCTTCAAGTATAAGTTCACGAGCTGGTAAGTCTATTTAGGTACAGGTACACATAAATACAGTTACACTATTATCGTACATAGTAACATGCAAAATAACCACTGTGAAAAAATAGTGAACTTCCAAGCGCCTTCGTGATTTCTCACATTATCAGGAATCGCTTGGGAGGTTCACTATTTTTTTCACAGTGGTTGTTTTGCATATTATGGTATCACCTGTTTACTGCAATGTTATTGCATAGCAACATATGTTTAAATTACGTAGGATAACCCAAGGAAACTCAAAGTGACTCATTTCAACTGGGGTCCTAGTACAGTATAGCATAATATAGAATAGTATAGAGAATATCTAGGTTTCCAAAGAGCATTTGTACGGAAGACAAAGATGTCACCTGCTTAGAAAACTGATTTACCAAGAGAAAAAAAAATGAGGGTGTACTGAACGATAAAGTATGTGTGAACGTACGAGGCGGAGTTCCTCAGGCAGCTCTACTTCCTCCACGACTTTTTTTTTGTCACATTGTATGTGTATATGTGTGTTTTTTTAAGACTGGATTAATATTTAATATGGAAGTTGGAGAATATATTAGATTACTAGCATCTACCAGTGTCAACACTACCACTAGCATCACTACCAGGACCATTACTCCACTATCACCACCACTACCACCACCACTATCACCACCACTACCACCACCATACCACCACCACCACCACTACCACCACCACTAACCACCACCACTATCACCACCACTAACACCACCACTACCACCACCACCACCACTACCACCACCACTACCACCACCATACCACCACCACTATCACCACACTACCACCACCACTAATCACCACCACTACCACCACCACTATCACCACCACTACCACTACCACCACTACCACCACCACCACTACCACCACCGCTACCACCACCACTATCACCACCACTACCACTACCACCACTACCACCACCACTACCACCACCACCACTACCACCACCGCTACCACCACCACCACCAACACTACCACCACCACTACCACCACCACCACTACCACCACTACTACCACCACTACCACCAACACCACTACCACCACTACTACCACCACTATACCACTACCACTACTTTGCCTTGTTAGTGTTGTATATTACTGTGAGCCGACGAAAACAAATGAAAATTTCAGAAGACTTCATAATAATATTATATCTGGGAGTTATATTCTCTCTCTCTCTCTCTCTCTCTCATCTCTCTCTCTCTCTCTCTCTCTCGTGCCCTTTCAACACTATATAAAAAATAATCTTTTCTTCCACAACTGGAGACATTGATTCGAGAAGTTTTAAATATCTCCTTGAGAGAGAGAGAGAGAGAGAGAGAGAGAGAGAGAGAGAGAGAGAGAGAGAGCCTTCACAATCACTCCTTTCTTATTTATTTATTAAAGTTAGCTTGTCAGAAGTGTCCCGATCTTTAGGAATTTATCGGAAGGCGAGTGAGTGAGCGAATGAGAAAGTGAGCGAGAGAGGGAGAGAGAGAGAGAGAGGGAGGGAGAAAGAGCCTTAATTCCATACTCTCTCTCACACACAAACATCTCACTGTACAAAGCAACATATTTGGTGTGTCCATCACAAACAACAAACACACAAACAAACAACAAACAATTAATTCACACAGGCTCGTAACTAAGCAATAACATCACAATAAACAGGAGATATCACAACATGTAGAACAACTACTGTGAAAGAAATAGTGAAATTCCAAGAGCTTTCGTGATTTCTAACATCATCAAGGTCATCAAAGGTCCTTGATAATGAGAGAAATCACGAAAGCGCTTAGAAGTTCACCACTTTTTCACATTAGTTTTTTTTTTCGTTTATGTTACTATGTGTGATAACTGTACTTAGGTATACCTTACCTAAATAAATTTACCTACCTACTTACGTACCTACTTACCTGCCTACCTCCTTACTTACCTACTTACTAACTCATTAATTACTTATCTACTTACCTACTTATTAATTATTTACCTACATACCTACTTACTTATTAATTACTTACCTACTTACTCACCTACTTACATCCAACCACAACAACCGCCCATCAACCACAACAACCGCCCATCAACCACAACAACCGCCATCAACCACAACAACCCGCCATCAACCAAACAACCGCCCATCAACCACAACAACCGCCCATCAACCACAACAACCGCCCATCAACCACAACAACCGCCCATCAACCACACAACCGCCCATCAACCACAACAACCGCCCATCAACCACAACAACCGCCCATCAACCACAACAACCGCCCATCAACCACAACAACCGCCCATCAACCACAACAACCGCCCATAAACCCCAACAACAACCGCCCATCAACCACAACAACCGCCCATCAACCACAACAAACCGCCCATCAACCACAACAACCGCCCATCAAACCACAACAACCGCCCATCAACCACAACAACCGCCCATCAACCACAACAACCGCCCATCAACCACAACAACCGCCCATCAACCACAACAACCCACAAAAGTAATCCCAATGTCTTCTATATTTCTCAAAACCCTCTTGATTCCTTTATATAAATTCTAGAAGAAGAGTCTCTTCTCTCCCCTAACTGACTGGAATTACTAACACACAACGTTAAGTTTACGCTAAATATTTCATGTCAATCTGAAATCAATAGCCTCTGGGGACGGAGGAGGATCCACAGGGAGTTGTATCTCTTGTTACAGCGCAGGAAGTAGCGAAGGTTAGAATCACACCCGTTCCGTGGTTTGCTTGCGATTTTTCTTGAGTCGACTAGCCAAGGTTTTTAACCTGCGTCTGTGCACGGCGGATGGGGTAGGTGTTCCAGGGATTCGAACCTTAGCCGCTGAGTGTGTGTGGGAAGGATGACTAGGGAAGGTTGCAAGGTCTTGTGCAAGACGTGTGCAACCAGGGCAAGCACAGGGGGAGATCATACGTAGTGATCATACACGGGATTAATCATACATAAAATTAATCACACACGGAGTTAATCATACATAGAGTTAAAGCGGAGAAGACTTTAGAGAAGAAAGAGAGCGGAAAAAAGAGAGGAGAGAGAGAAAAGAGAGGAGAGAGAGAGAAGAGAGATGAGAGAGAGAAGAGATGAGAGAGAAGAGAGATGAGAGAGAGAAAAGACAGGAAAGAGAGAAAAGAGAGGAGAGAGAAAAAACCTGTAAATAGTTTGTCAATAAAGCTAGAGATCCTTAACCTTGTCAAACCCTGTGTAAAAAAAAGAAGAGAGAGAGAGAGAGAGAGAGAGAGAGAGAAGAGAGAGAGAGAGAGAGAGAGAGAGAGAGAGAGAGGAGAGAGAGAGAGAAGAGAGAGAGAGAGAGGCAAAGCTAGAAAGAAGAGCAATAAGAGGACAGAAAGAAAATACCAATTCCCTAATAAAACAACAAATACCACAACGAAGGAAAGAGAAATCAACAAAGAGAACATACAAAGACAGACGAAGAAACCAAGGCAGAAAACGAACTCAAAAAGTAACAGAAAACCTAAAAAATTTATGACATAGGCCAAACACAAGTCAAAAATAAATGTCTACCAGTACTGGTCCTTCACTCAAAGGAGATTCACAGACACAAGATTTAGATTTTTGCATCGAAGTGGCTAGTTTATTGTGCATCCACATCTATCCTGTGGAGGGTAGGCGCAGCATATGGATACACAGAAGACCTGGGAAACTAGGCCTCAAAAGGGTTAGAGAGAAGAAATGAGCGAAATCTCTCCCCCCCCCCCCAAAAAAAAGAGTGTGACTCAGTGTTTTGTGATTCTATCGATGTGGCGAGAGCTGAAGAGCCAGAATATTTTCAAAAAATTCAAACCATTGTATAAACTATAGAGAACAAAAATTCAGACCATTATGTATATCTATAGAGAACAAAAAGGCACAATACCGTGACTGGAACAATACATAAATAATCCGCATATAGCAGAGAAAGAAACTTACGACATTTCGGTCCGAATTGGACCATTTACAAAATCACACAAACACACAAGAGTGACTGTAAATGGTCCAAGTCGGACCAAAACGTCGTGGTAAGCTCCTCTCTCCTATGTGCGGGTTATTTGTGTATTGTTCCAGTCACAGTATTGTGCCTTTTTTTTCTCTATACATTATAAATCTAACAACGGCACAAGTCCTTCAGACTTCGAACTGGAAACAGACAAGACTCGCCATGCTGGCAGCAGCTCCTGGGCCTCACTCCTAAACTAACTTATTTACGAAAATATTCGAAGTCGTGGTACTCTGTGTTCTTTAGAAAGAAGCGTCGATTGGGTAAAATTGCGCAGACCTTAAGTGAAGTTCCCCCGTCTTCTATTAACATGTATTAATGTTGGCAGACGTAAATGCCTTGAATCATCATTAATCGTTGTTTCTAACACAATCAAGCAAAATAAAGACAGCTTCATTATCTCTGAAGTATTAGCAAAAATCTTCTTCAAGACGGTAAACCCTGCCATCACACAGTCTCTGCTGCTAATACTATACACAAACATAACAGAGGAGGAACACTGAAACAGACCTCAAATCCAACCACCAACAAATATTTGTCTAACCTATTTTTATGCTACCTGTTATTCAGTGTGCTGCAGGGAAAATTTTTTATAAAAAAAAAAATGCCCATAGTTCTGGGATTGAACTGAAAACCGAATGTGTATTATTCCTGGTCATTAGTGTGGCCCGGGCAGAGCAGATGAGAGTGTCTTTAGTTAGTATGACGGGTGGTGACGGGGTGAAGTCATGTTTGGACGGTAGTGTGAGTAGGTAATTCTTTGGGAAGTTTTTTTTACTGTATACTATAATTTTAGTGTTTTAAAGGCCCTAGTGGTGCAAGGGTCTGTGTTTTGGAGAGAAATTTAACGTTTTAACTGAAGGCTAAGTAGCCGCAGGAAGGAGGGAGGTGTCATAAAGCCTCCCTGTTTATACATTTTTTCTACGGCTAGCGCAGTGTGCTAGTTTAGCTAATGTGAACTGGAGTAAAAGGGGATGTTGTAGTGGAGTAGATTGTAAGTTGTATATAAGTTACTATTTTTAATATAGGTGGATAAATTAGACACATGGGCAACTCTTGGGTATCTTTATTGAGGAAACGTTTCGCCACACAGTGGCTTTATCAGTCCAACAAAGGAGAATCTTGAAGAACAGGGGGAGAATGAGGTAATCAGTCCCTCAGCCTTGAGTCGATGTGGTCAGTCCATCAATCTTGAATAGAATCTATTCAAGATTGATGGACTGACCACAATCTATTCAAGATTGATGGACTGGCCACATCGACTCAAGGTTGAGGGACTGATTACCTCATTCTCCTCCTATTCTTCAAGATTCTCCTTTGTATGGACTGATGAAGCCACTGTGTGGCGAAACGTTTCCTCAATAAAGATACCCAAGAGTTGCCCATGTGTCTAATTTATCAACGTGTCGGTTCTCTGAACCGTTGATCTACAATTAATAGGAATATTTTTATGCAAGTGAGTTTTTGTGTCCTTATAATAATAATTAATATTGTTTAACATATGAGTACATGCTGGCCCGAGAGTTGCTGTGTTTTTCAGTGTATTTTAAATGTCCCTAGACAGCAGATTAAGCAGCCATTTAGGAGCCAGCACATTTTATTTAAGTTACGGCATCAAGGTCGTAATACTACCCATACTAACCTTTTACTCATGTGTAAGTTGATAGTTCTACCATATTGTATTAATACTAATATTACTACTACTACTACTACCAATAGTATTACACTTCACTCTAAACCTATATATACACCCTCTGCATCCATGTACTGTTTGGGTAACTGCTTGATAAAGCCCCTGGAGAGCGAAAACTTTTGCCACAATAAAATGTCACATTAGTTACACTTGTGTCCTTTTTTCTAACAACATGTTCATTTTTCCAATATAATCTATCTTGTCCATAATTACTATCGCATTTGCTTTGTCTGCTTTCGTAAGGTGAAGTCCAGGATCTTTCCTTAATTCATGGTATAACTTAAATCTTTGATGACAATTGTGTTGCAGACGTCTGAGCTTTGTTCTGCAACACAACCTCAGTCAATATGGCTTCAAAAGCAGGAAGAACTTGCCCATAGCAACTATTACACCATTGTGACAAAATTATTGAAGCCGTGGAAGGAAAGCAAGAAACTGATGCAATCTCCGCGGATTTTGCAACAGCACCGGACAAATGGGACCATGAAGCAATAGGTCATAAAATGAGATTAACAGATACAACAGTAGAGAAGGGAGAACTGACATGCATATTTCTGACAAAGTTATCAGACAAAGCAAATTGCAGTCACAGCAAAGTAACAAGATCAACACCCCAAGACACGGTCCTACCACCATCACTCCTTATCCTCACAGCAGACGTAGATAAGAATACTAATCACAGCTTCGTTATCATCATTGGTGCAGACGAAACCAAAATAAGCAAGAAAAATTATCTCAGAGAAAGTCACATACGACCTACAAACAGATATTTAATTTAAATTTTCCGATTAGGCAAATCAAAATATCACAGTGATCACTGGTGACAAATTTCAGCATGTTTAAATTATGGGACGAAAGATGGAGACCTAACAACGAGCACAGTTTACAGAATTAGGCAAACCATAACACAGCATGAAAGAAACAGGTAAAAAAAATGAAGAGTAACTGTTACCAGAGTAACCCGTTACCAGAGTAACTGTTGTCAATATCAGAGGAACTGTTATCTGGAAACCACAAGGCAGATACAACAAAAGCCATGAAAATGATAACAGGAGATTGTGAAAACTTAAAAAAACACAGAAATAACACCATTAGTGGTACTTTTCAAATCATTTTGTGTTCTCACAACTTGACTATTGTTGTGTGCTGACAGCGCCTTACATGGCAGGAGAGATATTCCAACGCTGCAAAATGTACCGAGGTCATATATTGCTTGCATACAATCAATAAAACATCTGAATTATTGGGAATGCTTGAAGCACTTGGATTGTTCTCTTTGGAACGGAGGACATATATATATATATATATATATATATATATATATATATATATAATATATAAAATATATTATATATTTATATATATATATATATATATATATATAATATATATATATGTCGTGCCCGAATATGTAAAACTGGTCAATTAGCAAGAACTCATTTTAAAATTAAGTCCTTTCTAAAATTTTCTCTTATACGTTTTAAGATATATTTTTTCATTAATTGTTAATGTAAAAATTTTAATTTTGCTTCAAAAGAATCTTAGAAAAACTTACCTAACCTTATTAAAACAAGAACAATTTATGTTAGCCTAACCCAACTAAATATATTTTTGATTTGTTTACAATAATTTAATAATAAACAAACACAGTGAAACATATTTTTTTCGTTAGGTTCAGAATGATTTTGGCGAATTTATTGCATACACAAATTTTCGCTTGTCCTATATGGAAGATGAGCGTTGCTATTTAAGCCAAGATGGCAAGTTCTGCCTATTCGGCACGACACACACACACACACACACACATATTATATATTATTATATATATATATATATATATTATATATATATATATATATATATATATATATATAT
>NC_069453.1:34973244-34996312 GCF_026875155.1 Cherax quadricarinatus | reverse complement strand
ATATAATTTTAATAATATATATATATATTATATACATATATATACACACAAGCATACATACATAGACTTATCAATACACAGGCTTATACATACTCACGCTCAAACATACCCAGGAGAATAAGGAGAGCAGTCGTAGAGCCAGAAACGAATATGCACAGATAAGAAGGGAGGCCCAAAGACAATATGAAAATGACATAGCAGCGAAAGCCAAATCTGACCCGAAACTGTAGTACAGCCACATCAGGAGGAAAACAACAGTCAAGGACCAGGTAATCTGGCTAAGGAAGGAAGGAGGAGAGACAACAAGAAATGACCGTGAAGTATGTGAGGAACTCAACAAGAGATTCAAAGAAGTGTTCACAGAGGAGACAGAAGGGGCTCCAGAAAGACGGAGAGGTGGGGCACACCACCATGTGCTGGACACAGTGCACACAACCGAGGAAGAAGTCAAGAGGCTTCTGAGTGAGCTAGATACCTCAAAGGCAATGGGGCCAGATAACATCTCCCCATGGGTATTGAGAGAGGGAGCAGAGGCGCTATGTGTACACCTAACAACAATATTCAATACATCTATCGAAACAGGGAGATTGCCTGAGGCATGGAAGACAGCAAATGTAGTCCCAATCTTTAAAAAAGGAGACAGACATGAAGCTTTAAACTACAGACCAGTGTCACTGACATGTATAGTATGCAAAATCATGGAGAAAGATTATCAGGAGAAGAGGGGTGGAACACCAAGAAAGGAATGATCTCATCAACAGCAGCCAACATGGTTTCAGGACGGAAATCCTGTGTCACAAACCTACTGGAGTTCTATGACATGGTGACAGCAGTAAGACAAGAGAGAGAGGGGTGGTGGATTGCATTTTCTTGACTGCAAGAAGGCGTTTGACACAGTTCCACACAAGAGATTGGTGCAAAAACTGGAGGACCAAGCAGGGATAACAGGGAAGGCACTACAATGGATCAGGGAATACTTGTCAGGAAGACAGCAGCGAGTCATGATACGTGGCGAGGTGTCAGAGTGGGCACCTGTGACCAGCGGGTCCCGCAGGGGTCAGTCCTAGGACCAGTGCTGTTTCTGGTATTTGTGAATGACATGACGGAAGGAATAGACTCTGAGGTGTCCCTGTTTGCAGATGACGTGAAGTTGATGAGAAGAAATTCACTCGATCGAAGACCAGGCAGAACTACAAAGGGAACTGGACAGGCTGCAGACCTGGTCCAGCAATTGGCTCCTGGAGTTCAATCCCACCAAGTGCAAAGTCATGAAGATTGGGGAAGGGCAAAGAAGACCGCAGACGGAGTACAGTCTAGGGGCCAGAGACTACAAACCTCACTCAAGGAAAAAGATCTTGGGTGAGTATAACACCAGGCACATCTCCTGAAGCGCACATCAACCAAATAACTGCTGCAGCATATGGGCGCCTAGCAAACCTCAGAACAGCATTCCGACATCTTAATAAGGAATCATTCAGGACCCTGTACACCGTGTATGTTAGGCTCATATTGGAGTATGCGGCACCAGTTTGGAACCCAAAACCTAGCCAAGCACGTAAAGAAACTAGAGAAAGTGCAAAGGTTTGCAACAAGACTAGTCCCAGAGCTAAGAGGTATGTCCTACGAGGAGAGGTTAAGGGAAATCAACCTGACGACACTGGAGAACAGGAGAGATGGGGGGACATGATAACGACATACAAAATACTGAGAGAAATTGACAAGGTGGACAAAGACAGGATGTTCCAGAGATTGGACACAGTAACAAGGGGACACAGTTGGAAGTTGAAGACACAGATGAATCACAGGGATGTTAGGAAGTATTTCTTCAGCCACAGAGTAGTCAGTAAGTGGAATAGTTTGGGAAGCGATGTAGTGGAGGCAGGATCCATACATAGCTTTAAGCAGAGGTATGATAAAGCTCACGGTTCAGGGAGAGTGACCTAGTAGCGATCAGTGAAGAGGCGGGGCCAGGAGCTCGGACTCGACCCCCGCAACCCCAACTAGGTGAGTACATACACACACACATATATAGACTTAGCCATACACAAACTCAAACATACACAAGCTCATACATACACAGACTCAAA
Source organism: Cherax quadricarinatus (assembly GCF_026875155.1). Taxonomy (NCBI): domain Eukaryota; kingdom Metazoa; phylum Arthropoda; class Malacostraca; order Decapoda; family Parastacidae; genus Cherax; species Cherax quadricarinatus. The sequence continues at coordinate 34,994,225 of NC_069453.1, read as the reverse complement.
CATACACAAGCTCATACATACACAGACTCAAACATACACAAGCTCATACATACACAGACACAAACATACACAAGCTCATACATACACAGACTCAAACATACACAAGCTCATACATACACAGACTCAAACATACACAAGCTCATACATACACAGACTCAAACATACACAAGCTCATACATACACAGACTCAAACATACACAAGCTCATACATACACAGACTCAAACATACACAAGCTCATACATACATACACACACACTCACTTTTACATATTTTTAATATAAAAAAAACACATTAGCAGCACTGGTCGTAAACGAGTTTTATAAAAACATAATTGTTTGTCGAGGACAAACAAAAGAGAGCACTTTAGGTCGGTGTTTAAATGAGTGTTTGAAAATGAGCGCTTATGAGAGGCGCTGCTCATGATGTTTCCAGGGGTTTTGTTTTTAGATTTTGGTGTATTTTTGGGTGATTTTGATTTTTTGAATTTTGGGTGTTTCATTTTTTTTTTATTTTTTTTTTTTTGCGGGTCTTTTAGGTTTTCAGGTGTTTAATTTTTTTTTCATTTTTCGTTTTTTTTTTTTTTTTTTTTTTTTTTTAGTTTTGGGTTTTAAGTTTCGGGTATTTTTAGGTTTGATTTTTTAGATTTGGGATTCGCGTTTCTAGTTTTTTTTTTTAGTTTTATCACAGCCAAAAACACTTTTATCATAGCCTAAAACAATCACTGTTTTATCACAGCCAAAAACAATCACTGTTTTATCACAGCCTAAAACACTGTTTTATCACAGCCTAAAACAATCACTGTTTTATCACAGCCTAAAACAATCACTGTTTTATCACAGCCTAAAACAATCACTGTTTTATCACAGCCAAAAACAATCACTGTTTTATCACAGCCAAAAACAATCACTGTTTTATCACAGCCAAAAACAATCACTGTTTTATCACAGCCAAAAACAATCACTGTTTTATCACAGCCAAAAACAATCACTGTTTTATCACAGCCAAAAACAATCACTGTTTTATCACAGCCAAAAACAAAAATTGTTTTACAGTCAAGAATTATTTGCATATCTCATTTTTTTTTCAATTTCTTGACTAATATTGATTGTAGTTGGGAATTATTTATCTTATACCAAGTGTTGTCCAGTCTGGGTCTTTTATTTCTAGTGAATTTTCTAAAACTGTCTTCAATGTTAAATTTATATTATTTTAGATTTATATCCTACCAGATTTATATTTATTCAGATTTATATTCTTCCGGATTCACGTTATTCCAGATTTATATTTTTCCAGATTTATATTCTTCCGGATTTATGTTCTTTCCTATTTATATTCTTCTAGATTTATATTCTTCCGGATTTATTTTCCAGATTTATATTTTTCCAGATTTATATCCTTCTAGATTTATATTCTTGCAGACTAGTGGTGTCTTTCTGAAGGTTTGTGTTGATACTTAAGAACAACACTGTAGCAGCAGCATCTGCTGGACTTCTCATCCTGTCTTATATTTTGTCAATCCTCCTTCACTGTCCTTCAATTTCCTTCACTGTCCTTCAATTTCCTTCACTGTCCTTTAATTTCCTTCACTGTCCTTCAATTTCCTTCACTGTCCTTTAATTTCCTTCACTGTCCTTCAATTTCCTTCACTGTCCTTTAATTTCCTTTACTGTCCTTCAATTTCCTTCACTGTCCTTTAATTTCCTTCACTGTCCTTCAATTTCCTTCACTGTCCTTCAATTTCCTTTACTGTCCTTCAATTTCCTTCACTGTCCTTCAATTTCCTTCACTGTCCTTCAATTTCCTTCTCAATATGATGAAATTTTTAGGCATTTCCTGATCTCTCACCTCTCTGTCTCTCTCTCTTTCTCTCTTCTTCGTTATCTCACTTTGCTCACTTACTCTCTTCTATATTTGCTGTGTACAAGACTTCTGAAATTTTCTAATTCATTTTTAAAGCTACATTTTCCATCTTTAAATTCTCTGTAATTCCATTTTGTTTTACCTAATTTTGTCCAAGTTTAGCCATTTGCTCTGTCACCTCCCCCCACTCTTTGTCTATCACCCCCCACTCTTTGTCTATCACCCCCACTCTTTGTCTATCACCCCCCACTCTGTCTATCACCCCCACTCTTTGTCTATCACCCCCCACTCTTTGTCTATCACCCCCACTCTTTGTCTATCACCCCCCACTCTTTGTCTATCACCCCACACTCTTTGTCTATCCCCCCCAGTCTTTGTCTATCACCCCCACTCTTTGTCTACACCCCCCCCTTTGTCTATCATCCCCACTTTTGTAAAAAAAAATTGGTAAAATTTCCCCAATATGCTAAGTAAAATGGCCGTCACAAGCCCTGGCTTGATAAAAAATCTGGGGAGCGAACGTTGAAAATTTAAAATGTCGGAATAGCTGCCCCGTGTCTTTTTTTCTATCAAAGCCTGGGCCCTTGTCAGCAGGGGTAAAGGCAGCTGCTTAGACCGTGTACAAATGAGCTGGCTTAACGTGTACAAGTACAGCGTGCTTTTGACCGTGTACAAGTAAGCTGTGCTTAAAACCCTGTCAAGTACACCTGTGCTTTGACCGTGTACAAGTCACGTGTTAGACCCTGTACAAGACAGCGTGCGAGACCGGTACAATACACCGTGCTTAGACCGTTACAAGTACCTGTGTTGACCGTGTACAAAAGCGGTTTGACCGTGTACAAAATACACCCGTGCTTAACCTGTACAAGTACAGCTGTGCTTAGACCGTGTACAGTAAGCTGTGCTTAGACCCTGACAAGTACAGCTTTTCTTAGACCGTGTTTTCAAGTCAGCTGGTTAGACCGTGTACAAATACAGCTGTGCTTAACCCTGTAAGTACAACTGTGCTTAGACCGTGTAAAGTCAAAATGTATAAGGCCGTGACAAGTAAATTGCTTAGACCTGTCAAATAAACGTACTAAGGCCCGGGACAAGTACAACTGTACAAAGGGCCCTGCAATACAAAATGTACTAAGGCCGTGTACAAGTACAACTGTTTTCAAGGCCCTTTTAAAAAAACGGTACAAGGCCGTGACAAGTAAATGTACAAGGCCCGTTTTACAAGTACAATTGCTTTTGACCGTGTACAAGTCAATGTATAAGGCCCTTTACAAGTCAACTGTACTAAGGCCGTTTTACAAGTACAACTGTACTAAAAGGCCGTGTACAATACAAAATTAAAAGGGCCCTGTACAATCAATGTAATAAGGGGGTACAAGTACAACTGTACTAAAGGGCCTTTTTACAAGTACAACTGCTAAGGCCCTGTAAAGTACAAAAAGTACTAAAGGCCCTGTACATTCTAACTGAAACAAACGCCCACCATTTTCCCTTAATATATTAAAGCATTAATCTTACGCCAGAATATGGCCCCTATAAAAATACCTTTCTTTTTTGGGGACAATTAAACGCTATACACCTTTCATTATAACCCGGGTGATGTGGCTGACGTTTGTTCTCGGTGTGGTGTGTTGTGTGCGTGTTGTGTGTGTGTGTGTGTGGTGTGTGTGTGTGTGTGTTGTGGTGGTGTGTTTTTGTGTGTGTTTTTACCAAAACATATCAGGAGCAAGTTAAGCTGGTTTGGGGGGGTGGGAGCCCCGCGTTACCTGTCTGTCATTTTCTTTCCCTGTCTGTTTTGAGGGGGAATGCCCGTTTTACCAAAGTCAGTGTTTAAATCATCTTCCCCCGCCTCGTGGGGTTCTGTGTTTGTTTCTGTGTGTGTGTGTGTGTGTGTGTGTGTGTGTGTGTGTGTGTGTGTGTTTTGTGTGTGTGTGTGTGTGTGTGTGTGGTTTGTGTGTGTGTGTTTGTTACCATTTTGTCCTAGGCACATGTCATTAAACACTAGGTGTTGGGTGTGGGGTGTGTGTGTGTGTGTGTGTGTTGTGTATTGTTTGTGTGTGTATTGTTGTGGGGTGTGTTATTACCCTTTGTCCTAGGCACATGCGATTAAACATAGGCCCCGTTGTTGTGTGTGGTGTGTGTGTGTTACTTACCCTTTTGTCCCAGGCACTGTCGATTAAAACTAGGCCCTTTTTTTTTGTGTGTGAGTGTGTGTGTGTGTGTTACTTACCCTTTTTTGTCCTAGGACATGTCGATTTGAATAGGCTGTTGGTGTGTGTTGTTGGGTTTTGTGTGTGTGTTTGTGTTTGTGTGGTGTGTGTGTGTGTGGGTTTTTTGTGTGTGTGGTGTGTGTGGTGTTGGTGTGTTTTTTACCCCTTTTTTCCTAGGCACATGTCGATTTAAAAACTAGGGCCCGTTTTTTGTGTGTGTGTGTGTGTGTGTGTGGTGTGTGTGGTGTTGTGTGGTGTGTTGTTGTGTGTGTGTGTTGTGTTGGTGGTAAGCACTCATTTCAAATCCCCATTCGTAGTTAAGAGAGAAGGATTAACTATTCCCCTTTATTTAAAAGCTTGAAAATTACCCAAAAAAAACCCGAATAGGAAAGGAGCTTAAACGACATTTCGGTCCGACCCGGCATTTACAAAAGTCCACTTGTACTGGCCCGTAAGACCAAAATCGTGGAAGCTCCTTTTCTTTCTTACGGCGGTTATTGTATATGCTTTTATACAAGTTAGAATATTACTTTTTTTTTACCTAAAAAGCTTTTGCAGAAGACTTTGTTTTACTTTATTTGTAAGAAAAACTTCCACGTTCTTTTTTACACTGCCCATTTTTTTTGAGTTTGTCCTTCGGCTGCAAATAACCCCAAAACTTTTTTTTCCCCATAGGGTTTTAGTGACTTTAGAGCATTTTTTGAGATTCAGTGGCTTAATTCTCCTCGTTTCCAAAGGGGGTAAAGGGTTATTGGTCTTGTTTTGATTTATTTGGAGAATTTCTAAATTGAAAGCATTTCATGGCAAATCTGACTTTTATTTACTGCCCCTTAGCCTGGGTTGGTGCAAAAGCGTGTCCCCCATCTAAAGGTTTACAGGTCGTCGGTTCGACCCTCAAAGCGCCCCCATTATTGGTCTATTAAGACTCATTCGCCCCCATAACATCCTGTGTTCATTTGCTGTGTTTGGGTTTGAAAGATGTGCAGTCGCATCCTGTTCCAAAAGAGCTGGGTTAAAACAAAATTATGTTTTGGGTAATCTCTCTCTCGGGAAAGATAAAAAATGGCTGAAGAAGAAGTAAGTGGTGATGCTGTCTACTTGGTTGGGGTTCGGTACGGCGTATGCTGTCAGGGGCCCTTTGGTACAACAACACAAGGGCGTGTACAGTCACCGGTGATGGGAGTAACGTCCCCACGGCTCAGTCCAGAGCCAGAGTGGTACCCGACCCTGTAGTGATCCCCGAGCCATAGTGATACAGCCATGTAGGAACCCCCAGCCATCGGGATACGACCATGTTTATCCCGAAACCAGCGTGAAACCCAGACCATTAGTGATCCCCGAGCCATCAGTGTTTCCAGACCATGTAGTGATCCAGAGCCAGCAGTGACCCAGATAGTCAGGGTTCCCAAACATCGCTGCTGGAACAACAGGTAACTACGACCGAAAAAAAGGTCGCAGTCCCCCCTCCACAGGTGGAACAATTATTTTTCACCCCTAAAACCAAATTTCTTGACTTAATTGCTAACAAGAAATCCTGTCTCCACAAGATTTACAAGCCTATATACAAGGCAGGTCCTTTGTATGGGCCAGTAGGCCGAACAGTGTTCCCCCCCATTCTTACACCTTTTCTTCATGTTGAAATGATAAATTCTCAGGAGCGAAACGTTTTCAAAAAACCTGCCCCAGTGGTCAGAAGAGTTTTGTTAAAAAGGACCCATATTAAGAGGCTAAAAAGGGCCCAACCAAGAGCTAGAGGTCAGTCTATACAGACTCAACCACACTATTAGAAACAGGTAAACACACACACACACACACACACACCCCACACACACACACACCCCTTTTTAAGAAAGGTAAGACAAAGTCTTAGAGCAGGGAGAGAGAGTGAACTTTGTAGCGACCAGCGAAGGGGTAGAGCCAGGAGCTGTGACTTGACCATGCAACCACAAATAGGTGAGTGCAAAACACACACAAAACACACACACACACACACACACACACACCACACACACACACACACACACAACACAAAACACACACACACACACACACACTGCTTGCTCTCCACCACCAAACATCAATTAATACAATTCTGAAGACAAATCATCTGCCTGATCAGTTTTCACACACATTAATGGGCAAACTGGTGGAACGTCCTCCGGCTGGCGGCCGCCGCCGCCCTCCCTACAATATTCCATTTGATAAATTTCACATTTTAACCACCTTCTTTTTTCCTATTATTTAAATGTGATTTTAATTGCAAATTATCTTCAATGAATGGAGGAAGCAAGGAGGAAAAACAAGGCTGGGATACGGTTATACCTCTGGTAAAATCTGTGTTATACTTGTGATATACCTCTGGTATATCTGTGGTATACCTGTTACACTTGTGATATTTCCTTGGTATACTCTGTGGTATACCTGTTATACTTGTGATATACCTTGGTTATATGGGTATAAATATGGTATACCTCTGGTATTTCAAAATGGTAAACTTGAAAATTAATATGGAACGTTTTTTTATTATTATTGTTGCTATAGTTATTGTTAATGTGTTTATTATTATTATTATTATATTATTTTTTTCTGTATTGTTTTTTCTATCATCATTATTATTATTACTATTATATTAACATATATCTTGTTTTTCCTTAATATTTTCTAAACCCCACCCATATATCCCCCCCCTATTCCCCCCCCCCAAAAAAAAAAATATCACTCAAAAAAATAGAAAATAGACAATTGCAGTGGATCCATCCATCCAGTCAATCACTCCTACTGGAACCCGGATAGACGTAGCACACGATAGATGAATCTGAGTTAAAAGTATCTTCAACTTCATTCAATTTCTACGAGAGGATTTTTTTTTTCAATCGACAGTTGGTCGTAAAAAAAAAACGTGTGGAATTAGACGTATTGCCATGATTTTTTTTTTGGGGGAGGGGGGCGTAATATGTCTGCGTCTACTGAGGTATACTGTGGTGTTACTGGTGTCTACTGTGGTGACAGTGGTGTCTACTCAGGTCTACTGTGGTTACACTGGTGTCTACTCTGGTCTATTGTGGCAACACTGGTGTCTACTCAAGTCTACTGTGGTGACACTGGTCGAGTTAGACACGGGCTTCACTTGTGGTATGTCTACTGATGAGACCTATTGCCTGTTCAGGAGGCTTCTTCGGTCGAAACGCAGAGGTGGTGAGAGAAGTGGTCAGTCCCTCAGCTTGGAGAAGTAACTCAGAGGTGGTCAATCCCTCAGCTTGGAGAAGTAACTCAGAGGTGGTCAATCCCTCAGCTTGGAGAAGTAACTCAGAGGTAGTCAGTCCCTCAGCTTGGAGAAGTAACTCAGAGGTGGTCAGTCCCTCAGCTTGGAGAAGTAACTCAGAGGTGGTCAGTCCCTCAGCTTGGAGAAGTAACTCAGAGGTGAGTCAGCTCCCTCAGCTTGGAGAAGTAACTCAGAGGTAGTCAGTCCCTCAGCTTGGAGAAGTAACTCAGAGGTGGGTCAGTCCCTCAGCTTGGAGAAGTAACTCAGAGGTAGTCAGTCCCTCAGCTTGGAGAAGTAAAATCAGAGGGGGTCAGTCCCTCAGCTTGGAGAAAATAACTCAGAGGTGGTCAGTCCCCCCAGCTTGGAGAAGTAACTCAGAGGTGTCAGTCCCTCCCGCTTGGAGAAGTAACTCAGAGGGGTCAGTCCCTCGCTTGGAGAAGTAACTCAGAGGTGGTCAGTCCCTCAGCTTGGAGAAGTAACTCAGAGGTGGGCATTTCCCCCCCGCTTGGAGAAGTAACTCAGAGGTGGTCAGTCCCTCAGCTTGAGAAGTAACACAGAGGTGGTCAGGGCCCTCAGCTTGGAGAAGTAACACAGAGGGTGGTCAGTCCCTCAGCTTGGAGAAATAATCAGAGGTGGTCGTCCCTCAGCTTGGAGAAAAAACTCAGAGGTGGTCAGTCCCTCAGCTTGGAGAGTAACTCAAGGTGGTCAGTCCCTCAGTGGAGAAGTAACTCAAGGTGGTCAGTCCCTCAGCTTGGAGAAGTAACTCAAAAGTGGTCAGTCCCTCAGCTTGGAGGAAGTAACTCAGAGGTGGTCAGTCCCTCAGCTTGGAGAAGTAACTCAGAGGTGGTCAGTCCCTCAGCTTGGAGAAGTAAAATCAGAGGTGGTCAGTCCCCCCAGCTTGGGGAAAATAACTCAAGGTGGTAGTCCCTCAGCTTGGAGAAGTAACACAGAGGTGGTCATTTCCCTCAGCTTGGAGAAGTAATCAGAGGTGGTCAGTCCCTCAGTTGGAGAAGTAACTCAGAGGTGGTCAGTTTCCCCCAGCTTTGGGGAAGTAACTCAGGGTGGTCAGTCCCTCAGCTTTGGAGAAGTAACTCAGAGGTGGTCGTCCCCCAGCTTGGAGAGTAACTCAGAGGGGTCAGTCCCTCAGCTTGGAGAAGTAACTCAGAGGTGGTCAGTCCCTCAGCTTGGAGAAGTAACTCAGAGGTGGTCAGTCCCTCAGCTTGGAGAAGTAACTCAGAGGTGGTCACCCTCAGCTTGGGAAGTAACTCAGAGGTGGTCAGTCCCTCAGCTTGGAGAAGTAACTCAGAGGTGGTCAGTCCCTCAGCTTGGAGAAGTAACTCAGAGGTGGTCAGTCCCCCAGCCTTTCAACACTCTGAACACATAAACGATGCCACTGAGTGATGGCCCTTATTGTTCCTCGTGAACACGTCTCTCTCTCTCTCTCTCTCTCTCTCTCTCTCTCTCTCTCTCTCTCTCTCAACCACCATCGTGCAAATATCAACGTATCATCACTACAATAACCGAGCATTGTAGCTGGCAGATAATTTGCATACACTCTCACCTTTAATAAATTTATGTAAATGTGTTTGTATATGCTCCCTCCCAGCCTACCAGGCCTACCCTGTAGGCCAGACTGCCCAATCAAATTTTAGAGAGGAGAAAAATATGTAGCCAATTGTGAATCAACAAAGCGATTAGCCATTCTTTTTTTTTCATCTAAAACTAGCCTTGGAGAGTGTTTCGGGGGTCAACGCCCCCCGGCCCCGTCTGCAACCAGGCCTCGTGGTGGATCAGGGTCTGATCAACCAGGCTGTTACTGATGGCCGCAAGCAAACCGACGTATGAGGATTGGTGATAACTGATAATGACTGATGATGAGTGATGATGATAATGACTGATGATGATAATGACTGATGATGACTGATAATAATTGATAATGATTGGGGTGATAATGACTGATAATGACCGATAATGATTAGTGGTGGTAATGGCTAATAAATGAAAATGACTGATGATGATACATGATGATAACTAACTGATAATGATTGGGGGATAATGACTGAAATGATTGCGTGGAGAATAACAAAACAAAAAACAGCAATAACGAAGAAAGCAACAAACAACAACAACGACAGCAACAACGACAGCAACAACACACAACAACAACGACAGCACAACAACAACGACAGCAACAACAACATAACAACCAACAACGACAGCAACAACAACAAACGACAGCAACAACGACAGCAACAACAACAGTAACAACAGCAACAACGACAGCAACAACAACAACAACAACGACAGCAACAACGACAGCAACAACAACAGTAACAACGCAACAGAACGACAGCAACAACACAACGACAGAACAACAACAGTAACAACAACAGCAACAACGACAGCAACAACAACAGTAACAACAACAGCAACAACGACAGAAACAACAACAGTAACAACAACAACAACAACGACAGCAACAACGACAGCAACAAAACAGTAACAACAACATCAACGACAACAACAACAGTACACAACAACAACGACAACAGCAACAACGACAGCAACAACAACAGTACAACAGCAACAACGACAGCAACAACAACAACGACAGCAACAAAACACAGTAACAACAGCAACAACGACAGCAACAAACAACAGTACAACAACAACAACGACAGCAACAACAACAACGACAGCAACAACAACGACAGCAAACAGCAACAACGACAGCAACAACAACAACGACAGCAACAACAGCAACAACGACAGCAACAACGACACCAGTAAAAAAATATGGAACACTGAGTCACCTTGAGTCACGAGTCACGAATCGTGAGTCACTTTGACTCATCAGTCACTCATGATGGGTGACTTAGATCAATGAAAACATGGGAAGATGAAGGAAGGAAGGAAGGAGGCAAGACGAGAGATGATGAAGAGGGAATTATAGAGGAGGGAAGAGAAGTACAACGAAGGAAGGAAATGTGGAAGAGAAGTAAGGAATAGAAGGAAGAAATTAGGGAATGAAGTAAAATAAGGAAGAACGGAAGAGGAGGAAAAATAAGCAAGGAGGGAGGGAAGAAGGAAAAAGAAGAGAAGGTACCAAAAATGGAAAGCATCTCTGGGGGGGAGAGAAGGGAGAAGAGAGAGAGGGGGAAGGGGGAGGGAAAAAGAAGCGGGGGAGAGAGAGAGAAGGAGGAGAAAGGAGAGAGAGAGAGGGAAAGAGAAGAGGGGGGGGTAAAGTAGAAGGGGGAGGATCAGAGGAAAGGGGTAAAAAAAGGAAAGGGGAGGCACGGGGAAAAGGGGAGAAGGAAAGGGGATAAATAGAAGGGTATACAGGGGGAAGACGATGAAAGGGGGGAATAATTATGAGTAACAAAGAGAGGGGAAAAGGGAGAGGAGAAGGGAGAGAGAGAGAGAGGAAGAGAGGGGGAGAGAAGAGAGAGAGAGAGAGACAGACAGACAACAACAAAACAGACAGGGGAAAAAGGGGATGGGGAAAGGGGTTTTGAGCTGACCTTAGAGAGTTTGGTTAAAGACGGGGGGTTGATGGGAGGGAGGGAGGCTCCTCCCCCCCATGCGACACTAGAGTAGTGGTGTGTGTATTCACCTATGTTTTGGGCAGGGGTCGTTTCATAGCTCCTTTATGTGTGTTAGTTCCATCTGGCCTGGGCAATGTCGATTAGATTTTGGCCTGTTGTAGGGCAGCATGGTTGTATCACCAGTATCCCCTAGTTGAGGTTGCGGGGGCGAGTCCAATCCTGGCCCCCCCCTTTCCACTGGTCGACTAGGTCATCCCCCCTGAACCATGGCTTTACTACCTTGCTTAAAGTAGTATGGATCTGACTCCCACTACATCGTTTCCCAAAAAACTTTCCATTTCCCGACACTCTGTGGCTGAAGAAATATTCCTAACATCCCTGGTTTTCTCTGTGTCTTCAGCTTCCAACTGTGTCCCCTTGTTACTGTGCCCAGTTGTGTGTGTGTGTGTGTGTGTTGGTGTGTTTGTGTGTGTGTGTGTGTGGTGGTGTGTGGGTGTGTGTGTGGTGTTCACCAAAATTGATCACCTAATTTGGTTGCGGGGGGTCGAGACTCGCTCTGGCCCCGCCTCTTCACTGATCGACTGGTCTTCCTCTCTCTCTGTTTCCTGAGATTTGTCATACCTTTTCTTAAACTAGTAGGTCCTCCCTCCATATTCACTTGCGGGCTATTCCATTGCTGACAACTTATGATAAAGAAATACTTCCAAAACCCCCCTGTGACCGTCGAGCTTCAGTTCCATTGTGCCCCCTTTTGGCCCTGTGTCCCCTCTTTTAAAAAATCCTCCTTTTGCCCACTTGTCTTTCCCCGCGTACTGTTGTATTTACATGTCTCCCTGACCTTTGTCCCCCATTCGTCACCCGTTTTCCCCTTAATTCCCCCTCGTACGACTTCCCTTTGGGCCCTTTGGGATAGCCTTTTGAAAACCCTTTTATTTCTCAAATTTTGACGTCTTGACCAGGTGTGGGTCCAGATGGTGCTGCATACTCCCAAAAGGGGCCTTAACATACACAGTTACGTGTTTGAACGTTTCCCTTTATTAAGGTTGGAACGATTTTCGGTTTTTCCAGGCGCCCGTATGCTGCAGCGTTATTTGGGTTTATTGTGCCCGGTTACAACCAGGAGGGTAAAACCAGGGAGGATAAAATAACCCGGGGGGTAAGTAACCCAGAAGGGTAAGTAACAAAGAGGGTTAGTAACCCCGGAGGGGAAGTAACCCAGGGGGGTTAGTAACCCAGGAGGGAAAAACCCGGAGGGTTATAACCCAGGGGGTAAGTAACCCCGGCGGTAAATAACCAGGAGGGTAAGTAACCCAAAAGGGTTAGAACCAGGGGGGTAAGTAACCAGGAGGGTTAGTAAGCCAGGGGGATAGTAACCCAGGGTGGTTAGTAAACCCGGAGGGGTAGTAACCCAGGAGGGTAATAACCCAGAGAGTTATAGCCGGAGGGACAGTAACCCAGGGGGGTTAGTAACCCAGGGGGGGTAAGTAAACCCAGGAGGGTTGAACCAGGGGGGTTAGTAACCCCCCTGGGTTATAACCCCAAAAGGATAGTAACCCAGGAGGGATAGTAACCCCGGAGGGTTGTAACCCAGGGGGGATGTAACCCAGAAGGGATAGTAACCCCGAGGGATAGTAAGCCGGAGGTTTTGGGAACCCAAGAGGGGTTAAAAACCAGGAGGTTAGTAACCCGGAGGGTTAGTAAAACCCGAAGGGTTTTGTAACCCGAAGGTTAGTAACCCAAAAGGGTTTTTATCCCCCGGAGGGTTTGTAACCCAGGGGGTTAGAAAAAAGGGGGAGTAAACCCCGGAGGGATAGTAACCCAGAAGGGATAGTAACCCAGGAGGGATAGTAAGCCCGGGATTTAGTAACCGGAGGGATATAACCAGGAGGGTTATAACCCCGGAGGTTAGTAACCCAAAGGGTTAGTAAACCCCCGAAGGGTTTTTGAAACCCCCGGGGGGTTAGTAACCCAGGAAGGTTATAACCCGGAGGGTTGTAAAACCCGGAGGGAAATTTGCCCGGAGGAAGTAACCCCAAAAGGGATGTAACTCAGGGGTTAGTAACCAGGAGGGTTAGTAAACCCAGGGGGATAGTAACCAGGAGGGATAGAAGCCGGGGGATAGAACCAGGAGGGATGTAAACCCGGAGGTTTTGTTTAACCCCCGGAGGGGAGTAAGCCCGGAGGGAAAGTAACCCCGCAAGGCTGTAACCCCAAAAAAACCCAAAAAAAGCCGTGTAGTTAGCTTTCGACTTATGCCGTTGGGGTTCTTTTAATCTCCCCCCCCAAAAACTCGACTAATATCCAGGTACCCATTACTAAGTGAACAAAGTGACCCGCAGGTTAAGTGACAAACACCCCGGTCTACTTAAAAGTAACAAAGTGAAAAGGTGTAAACTGATTAACACCCAGGTACCCCACTTTTTAAAGGGAAAAAGTGAAGCAGGTGTAGTTGAACAACACCCCGGTAAAACTTACTAATGAACAAAGTGACAGCAGGGTTTTGTGATTAACACCCCGGTACATACTTATAAGTGAACAAAGTGACGAGGTGTAAGTTGAACAACACCAAGATACAACTTACTAGTAAAAAAATGCAGCGGTGTAAGGTGACAACACCCATGACCTATTCCAAATGAACAAAGTGACAGCAGGTGTAAGCTGAAAAACACCCCGGTACCTACTTCTAAGTGACATAGTGACAGCAGGTTAAGTTGACTAAAACCCAGGTACCTACTTACTAAGTGAACAAAGTGACAGCAGGTGTAAGCTGACTAACACCCAGGTACCTACTTACTAAGTGAACAAAGTGACAGCAGGTGTAAGCTGACTAACACCCAGGTACCTACTTACTAAATGAACAAAAATGCAGCAGGGGGAATGACTAACACCAGATACCTCTTACTAAGTGAACAAAGTGACAGGAGGTGTAAGCTGACTAAACCCCGATACCTACTTTTCTAATGTGAACAAAGTGAACAGCAGGGGTAAGGTGACTAATACCCCGGTACCTACTTACTAAGTGAACAAAAAGGGCGCAGGTGAAAAGGTGACTAACACCAGGTACCTACTTACAATGAACAAAGTGACACAGGTGTAAGTGGGCTAACACCCAGGTACCACTTACTAATGAACAAAGTGACAGCAGGTGTAGCGACAAAACCCAGGTACCTACTTACTAAGTGAACAAAGGACAGCAGGGTTTGGGACTAAACCCAGGTTTCCTATTATAAGGAACAAAGTGACCAGGGGAAAACTGACTAACACCCTGACCAAATTACAAATGAACAAAAATTACAGCAAGTGTAAGTTGAACAAACCAGGGACCTACTTATAAAGGAAAAAAAGTACAGCAGGTGTAAGTGACTAACACCCGGTACCCACTTACAAGGGGAAAAAAGTGGGCAGAGGGTAAGGTGATTAACCCCCAGGACCATTAAAGGAACAAAGTACAGCGGTGTAAGCTGCAAAACCCAGGTGCCCACTTTCTAAAATGAACAAAGTGACAGCAGGGGTAAGTTGACAACACCCCGGTTCCCTTATAAATGAACAAAAGGAAGCAGGGGTAAGTTGATAAACCCAGGTACCACTACAAGTGAAAAAAGGACAGCAGGTGTAAGGTGACAAACACCCAGGATATTACTAAGTTTTAAAAGTGAAGCAGGGTAAGGTGACTAACCCCAGGGACCTACTTACTAATTTAACAAAAATACGAGGGGTAAAGGGGACTAACACCCAGGTACCTACTTACTAAGTGAACAAAGTGCGTAGGTGTAAGTTTACAAACCCAGGTACTACTTACTAAGTGAAAAAAGTGACAGCAGGGGTAAGCTGCAACACCCCGGTACCAATTTTCTAAATGAAAAAGTGACGCAGGTTTAAGTTGACTAAACCCGGTACCTATTACAAAGGAACAAAAGGGCGCGGTGTAAGTTGACTAACACCCAGGGGACCTACTTACAAATGAACAAAGTGACAGCAGGTGAAGTTGATAACACCCAGGGAACCTATTACTAAGTGAACAAAGTGACAGCAGGTGTAAGTTGACTAACACCCAGGTACTTACTTACAAAGTGAACAAAGTGACAGCAGGTGTAAGGTGACTAACACCCAGGAAACCCTATTAAAAGTGACAAAGTGACGAGGTGGTAAGCTGACTAACACCCAGGTACCTACTTACTAAGTGAACAAAGTGACAGCAGGTGTAAGGTGACTAACACCCAGGTACCTACTTACTAAGTGAACAAAGTGACAGCAGGTGTAAGTTGACTAACACCCAGGTACTTACTTACAAAGTGAACAAAGTGACAGCAGGTGTAAGGTGACTAACACCCAGGTACCTACTTACAAAGTGAACAAAGTGACAGCAGGTGTAAGCTGACTAACACCCAGGTCCCTCTTACAAAGTGAAACAAAGTGACAGCGGGTGTAAGGTGACTAACACCCAGGTACCTACTTACTGCTAGGTGAACAAGTAACAGACGCACACAAAAAAATCAGACCAAAAAATCTGGATGAAAAAGGAAATCTGGGAAACAGGGAAATAAAATTCTCCTGGGGATAGTAACATCTCATTTACATGTTACTAATAGTTGTTACAATGGGGTCCAAATAATGTTTACAATAGTGTTTACAGTGGTTTTTAAACATGTTACAATGGTGTTTACAATAGTGTTATAAACATTTGACAATAGCGCTTACAATAGTTTTTACAAGTGATCTGACAAACAAGTATTTGCAATGGGTTGTGTTAATGCAAACTGTCTGCGCCTTGCGTCGCCAAACTAATTTCTCAAGCAACACTTACTAGCGCAATTCAAGGAAACACAACACCTCCCACTTGAAAACATACTAACACTTAATTGTATCTTTATGCACACACCGCCAGGCAAACTTGGGTTAGAGCGATCGCTCCCGCCTCTGATTATATGCTAGCCCACCATGACAGGTGTTGGATGCTGCGCAAGGAGGCCACCATGTACGCACACTTTGACACTATAAATAACACAATTTTTGTGAATACTGAAGTAATGGGAGAACCACCCCCCAGTTACCCTGGGAACGCTGAAGTTTCCTCAACCTTACTCCTAATGCAGGCGGGAGAGATACGTGATTAAATACATTTGGAAAATCCTAGAGGTTTTTAGTACAAACTTGCACAGGGAAAATCACTCCTTGAGTAATTGACTGGGGCAGATGATGCAACATCCCCGCAATGAAAAGCAGGGGTGTCACTAGTACGATAAGAGGACAACACAATAAGTGTGAGGGGCCCCAAAGACTGTTCAACTCCCTCCCAGTTACATAAGGGGGATTACCAATTAGACCCCGGGTGTCTTCAAGAAGGAACTAGACAGGCACCTAAAGTCAGTAACTGCCCAGCCGGGCTGTGGTTCGTACGTCAGGTTGCGTGCGGCCAACAGTAAAAAAACCTGGTTCATCAAGCCCTAATCCACCATGAGGCTTGGTCAAGACCGGGCGGTGGGGGCTTTGGGACCCCGAAACCCTATCCAGGTATACCTTTTGGGGAAAGGATGGTTTTAAAAGGACCTGCCTTGTATGGGCCAGAGGGTTTCCTGCAGTGTTTCTAATTCTTATGTTATTATTTCTTTATGTTCCTAAAAAAAACACTTGTCAGTGCTCAGTAATAATCCACATTAAGACAGAAACACAGGAGACTGATTTGATATTTCGACCCCTTCGGGGATTCTCTTCTGCTGAAGAGGACCCCAGAAGAGGTCGAAATAAAAAAAAATCAACCTCCTGTGTTGCCGTCTCTGTGGATTATTAAGAAACGACTTTATACAAATACGTACACAAACTTCTGTAATATTAGATTTATAATAAGTTTTAATTTTAACCATAGTTTTCAAAGAGGGGGGACGGGAAAGCCAGCGGAAGGCATCGGTCAGATGCCCAAAAGCTCCAGCCCCATGTGGGGTCATCTGTGCATTCCCCCTAACGCTGGCCCCGTGCTAGGCAGACTATATAAAAACTTTAAAAAAAGAGAACACTGCTGCAGGCCTACTGGCCCAACTGGGCCCAAGCCCTTCTCAAACCCACTAGATAAAATTAGAATCTATCAAAAGCCTATCTATCAAGAGACCACTGGGGGTACTTTCGTGTTCAGCGAGGACGAACTGCGAGTACATCGTTTTTAGGGAGAAAATTTCCTCAGCAGAGTACAAATTGACTTCGGATCGTTCAGAAGGTCGTAGGGGCAACGATGTGCAAGATCGTACTCTAAGATCAAACATCTTAGTCTCAACATCAACATCTTAGTCTCAAGTGATGCTCTACGGCTGCAGTTCTTGGATAGACTCCAGAAGGACTGCTCTGTGACCAGGGGCACTGTGCAGGGTTCTTGGCTACTGTCCAATTTCGCTCTGTGACCAGGTCACTGCGCAGGGTTCTTGGCTACTGTCCAATGTGGTCTGTGACCAGGTCACTGGAGCAGGGTTCTTGGCATACTGTCCCCTGGTGGTCTGTGACCAGGTCACTGGAAACAGGGTTCTTGGCTACTATCCAGTAGTGGTCTGTGACCAGGTCACTTTCTGCATTGGGCCTGGCATCATCCATAGGGTCTGTGACCAGGTTTACTGGAGCAGGGTTCTTGGCTACTGTCCCAAAGGTGGTCTGTGACCAGGTCACTGGAGCAGGGTTCTTGCTACTATCCAGTAGTGGTCTGTGACCAGGTCACTGCTGCATTGGTCTTGGCTATCATCCAGTAGTGGTCTGTGACCAGGTCACTGGAGCAGGGTTCTTGGCTACTATCCAGTAGTGGTCTGTGACCAGGTCACTGCTGCATTGGTCCTGGCTATCATCCAATAGAGGTCTGTGACAGGTCACTGGAGCAGGGTTCTTGGCTACTGTCCAATGGGGTCGTGGGCAGGTCCTGGGCAGGGTTCTTGGCTAAATATCCAGTAGTGGTCTGTGACCAGGTCACTGCGCACTGGTCTGCTTCAATCCATGTGGTCTGTGACCAGGTCACTGGAGCAGGGTTTTTGGCTACTATCCAGTAGGGGGTCTGTGACCAAAGGGCATGCAGCATTGTCTTGGCTATCATCCAATAGAGGTCTGTGACCAGGTCACTCTGCAGTGGTCTTGGCCACCATCCAGGAGGAGGTCTGGATCACGAAATTGGGGCCAACGTTCTTGGCCAATACCAAACAGACAAGCTGAGAGCCGACTAATACAGGCCAGGGACCTTCAGGCTCTCCGAAAACCTTGGAATCATAATACTAACCACCCCACTACTAACCACCCCTCTCTTCCCCAACCCTCAACATAATCCCCAACTACTACCCTCTCCCCAACCCCCAACATTCCCCCAACTACACCAACCACAAACTCACATCTGAAAACGGAACTGGGGAGGAGAGGGGACACAGAAAAGAGAGAGAGAGGGAGGAGAAGAAAAGACTTTAGAGAGGAGAGAGTAGAAGAGGAGAGAGAGAGAAGAGGGGACGATTCCCAGCGTCTCTCACTTGAGAACTTTTGCTTTATATGAAGGAAGGGGAACTGAGATAGTCCCCACCTCCAACACCACTTTATTTCCCCTTTTACAAGCAATTTGCTTAATTTTAAGCGACCGATCACCTCGCTGCCGCCACTGTGCTCCGGATTTAAATACCCCTCTTTAAATTAAATTTCAGAAAGGGCTATTAGACAACGTTGGGGAGGGGGCTAGAGGGGGCGCGTCCCGGCAGGAAGATGAGGGGATTTTGTCAGTCCAATTTGTCCAACAGACTGGTGTGTGGTTTTGTGTGTTGTGTGTGTGTGTGTGTGTGTGTGGTGTGTGTGGGTTGTTGTGGGTGTGTGGTGGTTGTGTGCCCCCGACTGGGTAGTTACCCCTTGTCAAAAGGGACTTGTTGTGTTTTATATGTGCATTGTTGCGTGTCTTGTGCATTTGTTTTCTGTGAGGGCCCGATGAAAAAAAAATGCCCGAAACAGGGGTGCGAATGAAGGCTGTAGAGCTTGTAATCTTGGCACAGATTCCAAAACAACCATGGAGGAAACCATGATTTGTCTGGGAAAGGGTGTAACTCTGAACTAGGAAAACCCCGGGGCCAGCGACCCATTATTAATAACCGGAATTGAGTGCAGCGAATTTGACGCAGCAGCGATTGACGCACCCGTGAAATGAACCTCTCCGTCTGGTTCTGCTTCCCACTGTTCTAAAAAATCGACAGATGGTAAAAGGGGAAGGCAGGTCCCGAACCTCTACCCCTTCATGATTAGGGGTAACCCCCCAAAAACCCCATGAGTGAGCGTTTTGTCGCATATTGGGGAGGAGAGAGAAGAGAGAGAGAGATGAGAAAAACCCTCGATTTTATATTGAAATTTTTTTATGTATGCTCTTTCCCATTTTATTTATTTATCTACCACTACGTACACACTACCACTTTTATACTACTATCAAAAACCCCACTACTGCTACCATACAACTTTTACTGTTATAACTACTACTACATTATTTACTTTTTATACTACTACTTTTACTACCACTTTTACGATCTATATACTCCCTTTTACTAGCACCACTAACCCCATTACTGCCCTGCCACTATTCTATACTACCATGTACTACCCTACTGAACTACCACTAAACCCCCCTATACACAAATCTAAACAACCCCCACTACTCCACTATCACATAACCACTACTGCTACCACCCCACTTACACTCCCACCCACTACTATACCCCACCTACTACACCACCACTACGCTACGCTCCCTACTTCCCAATTTAAAAGCAATCAGTACCAACATGATCTCCCACTCTCACTCCCCAAAAGGATTTTTAGCAACCTCCGTCCCCACACAGCACCCAAAACGCTTTTTCTCCTCTCTTCTCTCTCTTCTCTTCTCTTTTCTCTCTCTCTTCTCTCTCTCTTCTCCCCTCTCTCTCCCCACTTTCCTCCCCCACACAGGAGGCAGCAATAACAAAAATAAGAAGAATAAAATTTTAAATTTTATTTTTGCGGGGCGGGATTTCTCCCTACTCTCCTGCCCTAAACCCCGGACATGAACCACACGTACCCCGTGTTAAACGAAGCACACTCCCACCCTGATACACGAACGCACACGACCGTGTATCCCAAAGCACAAAGTACGCCGTAACACGAACGCAAACCTTGGTACTCATGACTAGCCGACACCTGGTACAAAGTTTAACATAGGGAGGCTACGTAAAAACATAGCTGTTAAACAGTCCCCCGGCCCTTTAACAATATACGAGGTGGGGCAAAATAGGGGGGTAATAAGGTAAACAAAACCCTCGCCCCGAAGCCGAATCTTCCCAAAGGGAAAATTCACGGGGGTTTTTCCCCCAGCGAGGGAAACACTGTATACCCCATAAGAATTTTAATCATGGATACACATATTTTTACGGAGGTATCCCCCGCGAGGCGACAAGCTGATAAACCCCCCGATGAGAAACATAGATACCAATTCTTTCCGGAGGGATCCCCCAGCGATGCGAAACAGCTGTATACCCCATATGGATGAATCATGGCAACGAATACTTCACGGAGGTATCCCTCAGCAAAGGCAACAGAGCAGTATACCCCCATGATGGGGAATCAGGTATACAAAATACTTCACGGAGGTATCCCCCAGTAAGGAACACGACGTATAAACCCCCCTGATGGGAAACATGGTATACACCCAAAACTTCACGGCGGTATCCCCAGTCGTGGGGGTGGTGGGGAGTATTTGTAGTGGTTTGGGGTAGTAGTGGTGGTGGTGGGAGAAGTAGTGGTTAGTTGGTGGTGGTGGTAGTAGTAGTCGTTTGGTGTGGTACTCGTGGTGGGGGGTGGCAGTGTAGTGGTGGTGGTGGAAGTAGTGGTGGTTTGGTTTTGGGAGTAGTAGTGGTGGGGGTGGTAGAGTGGTGGTGGTGGAGTAGTAGTCGTGGTGGTATGGTACTGTGGTGGTGGTGGCAGTAGTATTTTTGGATTATGTGGTGGGGGTTTTGGGTTGAAGTAGTGGTGGTGGTGGAAGTAGTGGGGGTGGTGGTAGTAGTAGTGGTGGTGGTGGTAGTAGTAGTAGTGGTGGTGGTGGAAGTAGTGGTGGTGGTGATAGTAGTAGTAGTGGTGGTGGTGGT
>NC_069453.1:34958244-34968244 GCF_026875155.1 Cherax quadricarinatus | reverse complement strand
ACTGCACTGTATGATCCACCTCTCATACTGCACTGTATGATCCACCTCTCATACTGCACTGTATGATCCACCTCTCATACTGCACTGTATGATCCACCTCTCATACTGCACTGTATGATCCACCTCTCATACTACACTGTATGATCCACCTCTCATACTACACTGTATGATCCACCTCTCATACTGCACTGTATGATCCACCTCTCATACTGCACTGTATGATCCACCTCTCATACTACACTGTATGATCCACCTCTCATACTACACTGTATGATCCACCTCTCATACTGCACTGTATGATCCACCTCTCATACTGCACTGTATGATCCACCTCTCATACTACACTGTATGATCCACCTCTCATACTACACTGTATGATCCACCTCTCATACTGCACTGTATGATCCACCTCTCATACTACACTGTATGATCCACCTCTCATACAGCACTGTATGATCCACCTCTCATACTACACTGTATGATCCACCTCTCATACAGCACTGTATGATCCACCTCTCATACTGCACTGTATGATCCACCTCTCATACTGCACTGTATGATCCACCTCTCATACTACACTGTATGATCCACCTCTCATACTACACTGCATGATCCACCTCTCATACTGCACTGTATGATCCACCTCTCATACTGCACTGTATGATCCACCTCTCATACTGTACTGTATGATCCACCTCTCATACTGCACTGTATGATCCACCTCTCATACTGCAGTGTATGATCCACCTCTCATACTACACTGTATGATCCACCTCTCATACTGCACTGTATGATCCACCTCTCATTCTACACTGTATGATCCACCTCTCATACTACACTGTATGATCCACCTCTCATACTGCACTGTATGATCCACCTCTCATACTGCACTGTATGATCCACCTCTCATACTACACTGTATGATCCACCTCTCATACTGCACTGTATGATCCACCTCTCATATTACACTGTATGATCCACCTCTCATACTGCACTGTATGATCCACCTCTCATACTGCACTTTATGATCCACCTCTCATACTGCACTGTATGATCCGCCTCTCGTACTGCACTGTATGATCCACCTCTCATACTACACTTTATGATCCACCTCTCATACTGCACTGTATGATCCACCTCTCATACTGCAGTGTATGATCCACCTCTCATACTACACTGTATGATCCACCTCTCATACTGCACTAAGATCCACCTCTCATACTGCACTGTATGATCCACCTCTCATACTGCACTGTATGATCCACCTTTCATACTGCACTTTATGATCCACCTCTCATACTGCACTGTATGATCCACCTCTCATACTACACTGTATGATCCACCTCTCATACTACACTGTATGATCCACCTCTCATACTACACTGTATGATCCACCTCTCATACTGCACTGTATGATCCACCTCTCATACTACACTGTATGATCCACCTCTCATACTACACTGTATGATCCACCTCTCATACTGCACTGTATGATCCACCTCTCATACTGCACTGTATGATCCACCTCTCATACTGCACTGTATGATCCACCTCTCATACTACACTGTATGATCCACCTCTCATACTGCACTGTATGATCCACCTCTCATACTGCACTGTATGATCCACCTCTCATACTACGCTGTATGATCCACCTCTCATACTGCACTGTATGATCCACCTCTCATACTACACTGTATGATCCACCTCTCATACTTCACTGTATGATCCACCTCTCATACTACACTGTATGATCCACCTCTCATACTACACTGTATGATCCACCTCTCATACTACACTGTATGATCCACCTCTCATACTACACTGTATGATCCACCTCTCATACTGCACTGTATGATCCACCTCTCATACTACACTGTATGATCCACCTCTCATACTGCACTGTATGATCCACCTCTCATACTACACTGTATGATCCACCTCTCATACTGCACTGTATGATCCACCTCTCATACTACACTGTATGATCCACCTCTCATACTGCACTGTATGATCCACCTCTCATACTACACTGTATGATCCACCTCTCACACTACACTGTATGATCCACCTCTCATATTACACTGCATGATCCACCTCTCATACTACACTGTATGATCCACCTCTCATACTGCACTGTATGATCCACCTCTCATACTACACTGTATGATCCACCTCTCATACTGCAGTGTATGATCCACCTCTCGTACTGCACTGTATGATCCACCTCTCATACTGCAGTGTATGATCCACCTCTCATACTGCAGTGTATGATCCACCTCTCATACTGCAGTGTATGATCCACCTCTCATACTGCAGTGTATGATCCACCTCTCATACTGCACTGTATGATCCACCTCTCATACTGCACTGTATGATCCACCTCTCATACTGCACTGTATGATCCACCTCTCATACTACAGTGTATGATCCACCTCTCATACTGCAGTGTATGATCCACCTCTCATACTGCAGTGTATGATCCACCTCTCATACTGCACTGTATGATCCACCTCTCATACTACAGTGTATGATCCACCTCTCATACTGCACTGTATGATCCACCTCTCATACTGCACTGTATGATCCACCTCTCATACTGCAGTGTATGATCCACCTCTCATACTGCAGTGTATGATCCACCTCTCATACTGCACTGTATGATCCACCTCTCATGCTGCACTGTATTATCCACCTCTCATACTGCAGTGTATGATCCACCTCTCATACTGCACCGTATGATCCACCTCTCATACTGCAGTGTATGATCCACCTCTCATACTGCACTATATGATCCACCTCTCATACTGCAGTGTATGATCCACCTCTCATACTGCAGTGTATGATCCACCTCTCATACTGCACTGTATGATCCACCTCTCATACTGCACTGTATGATCCACCTCTCATACTGCACTATATGATCCACCTTTCATACTGCACTGTATGATCCAACTCTCATACTGCACTGTATGATCCACCTCTCATATTGCACCGTATGATCCACCTCTCATACTGCACTGTATGATCCACCTCTCATATTGCACTATATGATCCATCTCTCATACTGCAGTGTATGATCCACCTCTCATACTGCAGTGTATGATCCACCTCTCATACTGCAGTGTATGATCCATCTCATACTGCACTATATGATCCACCTCTCATACTGCACTGTATGATCCACCTCTCATACTGCACTATATGATCCACCTCTCATACTGCAGTGTACGATCCACCTCATACTGCAGTGTATGATCCATCTCATACTGCAGTGTATGATCCACCTCTCATACTGCACTGTATGATCCACCTCTCATACTGCCCTGTATGATCCACCTCTCATACTGCAGTGTATGATCCACCTCTCATACTGCAGTGTATGATCCATCTCATACTGCAGTGTATGATTCACCTCTCATACTGCACTGTATGATCACCTCTCATACTGCACTGTATGATCCACCTCTCATACTGCACTGTATGATCCACCTCTCATACTGCACTGTATGATCCACCTCTCATACTGCACTGTATGATCCACCTCTCATACTGCACTGTATGATCCACCTCTCATACTGCACTGTATGATCCACCTCTCATATTGCACCGTATGATCCACCTCTCATACTGCACTGCATGATCCACCTCTCATACTGCACTATATGATCCACCTCTCATACTGCAGTGTATGATCCACCTCTCATACTGCAATGTATGATCCACCTCTCATACTGCAGTGTATGATCCACCTCTCATACTGCACTTTATGATCCACCTCTCATACTGCACCGTATGATCCACCTCTCATACTGCACTGCATGATCCACCTCTCATACTGCACTATATGATCCACCTCTCATACTGCAGTGTATGATCCACCTCTCATACTGCAATGTATGATCCACCTCTCATACTGCAGTGTATGATCCACCTCTCATACTGCACTTCATGATCCACCTCTCATACTGCACTGTATGATCCACCTCTCATACTGCACTGTATGATCCACCTCTCATACTGCACTGTATGATCCACCTCTCATACTGCACTGTATGATCCACCTCTCATACTGCACTGTATGATCCACCTCTCATACTGCACGGTATGATCCACCTCTCATACTGCACTGTATGATCCACCTCTCATATTGCACCGTATGATCCACCTCTCATACTGCACTGCATGATCCACCTCTCATACTGCACTGTATGATCCACCTCTCATACTGCAGTGTATGATCCACCTCTCATACTGCAATGTATGATCCACCTCTCATACTGCAATGTATGATCCACCTCTCATACTGCACTTTATGATCCACCTCTCATACTGCACTGTATGATCCACCTCTCATACTGCACTGTATGAACCACCTCTCATACTGCACTGTATGATCCACCTCTCATACTGCACTGTATGATCCACCTCATACTGCACTGTATGATCCACCTCTCATACTGCACTGTATAATCCACCTCTCATACTGCACTGTATGATCCATCTCTCATACTGCATTGTATGATCCACCTCTCATACTGCACTGTATGATCCACCTCTCATACTGCACTGTATGATCCACCTCTCATACTGCAATGTATGATCCACCTCTCATACTGCACTGTATGATCCACCTCTCATAATGCACTGTATGATCCACCTGTCATACTGCACTGCATGATCCACCTCTCATACTGCACTGTATGATCCACCTCTCATACTGCAGTGTATGATCCACCTCTCATACTGCACTGTATGATCCACTTCTCATACTGCACTGTATGATCCATCTCTCATACTGCATTGTATGATCCATCTCTAATACTGCAGTGTATGATCCACCTCTCATACTGCACTGTATGATCCACCTCTCATACTGCACCGTATGATCCACCTCTCATACTGCACTGTATGATCCACCTCTCATACTGCACTATATGATCCACCTCTCATACTGCACTGTATGATCCACCTCTCATACTGCACTGTATGATCCACCTCTCATACTGCACTATATGATCCACCTCTCATACTGCACTGTATGATCCACCTCTCGTACTGCAGTGTATGATCCATCTCATACTGCAGTGTATGATCCACCTCTCATACTGCACTGTATGATCCACCTCTCATACTGCACTGTATGATCCACCTCTCATACTGCACTGTATGATCTACCTCTCATACTGCAGTGTATGATCCACCTCTCATACTGCACTATATGATCCACCTCTAATTCTGCACTGTATGATCCACCTCTCATACTGCACTGTATGATCCACCTCTCATACTGCACTGTATGATTCACCTCTCATACTGCACTGTATGATCCACCTCTCATACTGTAGTGTATGATCCACCTCTCATACTGCATGTATATCCACCTCTCATACTGCAGTGTTGATTAACTGTATACTACACTGTATGGGTCTACTTCTACTGCTGGGTTGTATGTCACTTCGATGTGAGGACTGTATGGTCACTGTCATACCGCAGTGTAGTGATCCATTATCTTAGCAGGTATGAACTTGTCACCTGACTGTATGATGACCTCATATGACTGTATGTTCCCGACCTTATACTGCGTGTGATACTCTCGACTATACTGGCAGTGTTGTACTGCTCCACATGAACTGCAGTGTTGTACTGGGTCTACTGTGAGGACTGGTAGTGTGTACCGGGGAACTGTGAGGACTGGTAGTGTGTAACTGGTGAGGACTGTAGTGATTGTATGTGTCTGGTCGACTGTGAGGACTGGTATGTGTGTATAGACTGTGAGGACTGGTAGTGTGTACCGGGTTCGACTGTGAGGACTGGTAGTGTGTACTAGCTCGACCGTGAGAGGATGGTAGTGTGTACGGTCGACGTGAGGACTGGTAGTGTGTACCGGGTCGACTGTGAGGACTGGTAGTGGTACTAGGCTCGACCGTGAGGACTGGTAGTGTGTACGGTCGACGTGAGGATGGTAGTTTGTACTGCTCACGTGAGGACTGGTAGTGTGTACCGGGTCGACTGTGAGGACTGGTAGTGTGTACTAGCTCGACCGTGAGGACTGGTAGTGTGTACCGGGTCGACTGTGAGGACTGGTAGTGTGTACTAGCTCGACCGTGAGGACTGGTAGTGTGTACCGGGTCGACTGTGAGGACTGGTAGTGTGTACTAGCTGGACCGTGGAGGACTGGTAGTGTGTACTAGCTCGACCGTGACGGGGACTGGGTAGTGTGTACCGGGTAGACTGTGTGGATGGTAGTGTACTAGCTCGACCGTGAGGGACTGTTAGTGTGTACCGGGTCGGACTGTGAGGGTGGTAGTGTGTAATAGCTCGGCCCGTGAGGACTCGGTAGTGTGTACCGGCGTCGACTGTGAGGACTGGGTAGTGTGTCTAGCTCGACGTGAGGGACTGGTAGTTGTTGTACGGGGTCGACTGGGGACTGGTAGTGTGTACTAGCTCGAGGTGAGGAATGGTATGTGTGTACTAGCTGCGGGGACCGTGGAGGACTGGTAGTTTACCTGGAGTTTACCTGGAGAGAGTTCCGGGGGTTCAACGCCCCGCGGCCGGTCTGGGACCAGGCTCCTGGTGGTTCAGAGCCTGATTCATCCAGGCTGTTGCTGCTGGATGCACGCAAACCAACATACGGAGCCACAGCCACAGCTGATTCCGGAACTGACTTTAGGTGCTTGTCCATGTGCCAGCTTGAAGACTGCAGGGGTCTGTGGTATCCCCCTTAAGTGTGCTGGGAGGCAGTTGACAGTCTCGGGCCCCTGACACTATTGTATGTCTCTTAACGTGCTTAGTGACACCCCTATGCTTTCATGGGGGGATGGCTGAATCGTTCTCTGCCAAGTCTTTTGCTTTCGTAGTAGTGGTGGTGATTTTGTAGTGCAAGTCGGTACTAAGTCCCTCTAGGATTTTCCAGGTGTATATATTCAATGTATCTCTCCCTCCTGACGTTCCAGGGTATACAGGTTTAGGAACCTCAAGCGCTACCAATTAATTGAGGTGTTTTATCTCCCCGTTTATGCACGCCGTGAAAGTTCTATGTAATTTTCTAGGTCGGCAATGTAACCTGCCTTGAAAGGTGCTGGTTAGTGAGAAGCAATATCCAGGGCATAGATAGAACAACGTGACCTGAAGAGTGCTCATCTGGGCTTGGCTCCCTAGTTTGAAGGTTATCATTATCCATCCTGTCATTTTTCTAGCAGATGCGATTTGTTACAATGTATGGTCCTTGAAGGTGAGATCCTCCGACATGATCACTACCCAGGTCTTTGACGTTGGGGTTCCTCTCTATTTTGTGGCCCAGAATCAGAATTGTTTGTTACTCTGATGAAGATTTAATTCTCCTCTGTTTACCATATCTGGTAATTGAAATTTCTTCATCGTTGAACTTCATATTGTTTTTCTACAGACCACTGGAAAGATTTGGTTGATGGTCTGCCTGGAGCTTTGCAGTGTCTGCAATGGAGGACACTGTCATGCAAGAATTCGGGT
Organism: Cherax quadricarinatus; assembly: GCF_026875155.1. Classification (NCBI taxonomy): domain Eukaryota; kingdom Metazoa; phylum Arthropoda; class Malacostraca; order Decapoda; family Parastacidae; genus Cherax; species Cherax quadricarinatus. Next base: position 34,960,753 of record NC_069453.1, on the reverse strand, counting down.
GTCATCTGCAAAGGAAGACACGGTGCCTGTGGCTGACATCCTTGTCTATGTCGGATATAGGATGTGGAACAAGATGGGAGCGAGTACTGTGCCTTGTGGAACAGAGCTTTTCACGTAGCTGCCTCGGACTTTACTCTGTTGAGGACTACTCTCTGTGTTCTGTTAGTGAGGAAATTTATAGATCCATCGACCGACTTTTCTGTTATTCCATTAGCACGCATTTTGTGCGCTATTACGCCCATGGTCACACTTGTCGAAGCGCTTTTGCAAAGTCTGTTATATTACATCTGCATGCTTTTTGTCTTCTAGTGCATAGGACCTTGTCGTAGTCGGTCCAATGTTGAGACAGACAGAGCGACCTGTTCTAAACCATGTTGCCTGGGTTGTGTAACTGATGGGTTTCTAGATGCGTGGTGTTCTTGCTTATTTGGACCTTTCAAAGATGTTTTATGGATATGGGATGTTTGTGTAGTGCTATTGGTCTGTAAGTTCTTTGCTGTTGGCTTACTGCCCCTTTGTGGGAGTGGGGGCTATGTCTGTTGTTTTTAGTACTGTGGGTCGACCCCCGTGTCCATGGCTCCTCTCCATAGGATGGAAAGGTCGTGATAGGGGCTTCTTTGCAGTTCTTTGATGAACACAGTGTTCATTGAGTCTGGCCCTGGGGAAGAGTGCATGGGCATGTCATTTATCGCCTGTTCGAAGTCATTTTGGAGTCAGGATAAACATCGGATAGATTGTGTTAATCAATTTTTGTGGCTCTCTCATAAAAATAATTCATTTTGATCTTCGACTCTCTGTCTGGTTAGCGGCTTGCTAAAAACTGAGGTCATATTGCGGGACTGAGTAGCTCACCTCAGTTCCTTGTTGTCATCTGTGTAGGACCCATCTTGTTAAGTAGGGGGCCCAATACTGGACGTTGTTCTCGATTGTGATTTGGCATAGGAGAGAAATACTTTGGGTTTCTTCGATTTCATTTATGGCTTTTAGTTCTTCCCGCGATTCCTAATCTCTAAAGGATTCTTTTAGAGCTTAAGTTCGATGCTTGCTTTTCTATGACCAGTGTTCCCCTACGCATATTCAGATATATTGACCTCTTATAGCCGCTATTTATTCTTTTTCCGTCGCCTGTAAAAGGGAGCGCCTGTCTCTTGCTGTTTTAACATTACTCCTCCTTTTCTTAGAGGAATAGCCTTGTGCATCCTCTCCGAGTTGCTTCCGCAGGTTCATCTGTTCTAGGGAATTAGTTGGGGTCTGTGTTGCTTAGTATATCTTCCTGCTTATATCGGTTTTTGGACTTGGTTTAACTTGGTCCCACTTTTATGTTTTTGGTATTGAAAGTTGATTTGTGTGAATGCTCACTCGTGGACTACATCTCATTATGTCGGTCTGTGGACAAACGCATACAATGACCTGAACCTCAATTAATGTGTGATCTGAGTATATTTGTTTTTGATATGCGTGTTATTTCTTAATCACGGTCATCCATTGTTAGTGAAGATGAGGTTTCTAGTGTATTCTCAGTCTAGTGGGCTCTATTATTTGCTGGTTTAAATTGAATTTTGGGCAGAGATTAAAAGCTCGCGTGAGTGTGAGTTTTCATCAGGCTGCATCCTGGTGTATTAATGCAACAAATTATTTGCTATATTCCGTCCATTTTAGGTGCCTTAAGGTGAAGATCCCCAGGAGCATGATGTTTGGGTGCAGAGGAGTGAAGGTTTTCCGACGTGGTCAATTTTTAACAGCTGTTTCCTGATTTGCTGGGATGTTGACATCCGGAGGCTTGTCAGGCTATCAAATGACTAGGTTTTGGTTCTCGACCTTTACTGCTAAAACTTCCACTGCATTATTTGAGGCATTTAGCAGTTCTGTGCAAACAAGTGACTCTGCAATGTACAGGCCAACCCCCCCCTTTTGCCGTTCACTCTGTCACATCTGTATAGGTTGTAACCTGGGATCCATATTTCGTTGTCCAAGTGATCCTTTATGTGGGTCTCAGTGAAAGCCGCGAACATTGCCTTTGCCTCTGCAAGCAGTCCACGGATGAAAGGTATTTTGTTGTTTGTTGCTGGCTTTAGACCCTGTATATTTGCAAAGAAGAATGTTATCGGACTGGTGGTATTGTTGGTACTGGGGGGGATTTTTTTTCCGGCATTAGTATCTGTATCTGTTGGTTTGGAGTGGAGGCCATCGACTGTGGTTCCACTCCAGGAATGACTGGATTTGGTGTACTAGCTCGACCGTGAGGACTGGTAGTGTGTACTAGCTCGACCGTGAGGACTGGTAGTGTGTACTAGCTCGACCGTGAGGACTGGTAGTGTGTACTGGCTCGACTGTGAGGACTGGTAGTGTGTACTAGCTCGACCGTGAGGACTGGTAGTGTGTACCGGGTCGACTGTGAGGACTGGAAGTGTGTACTAGCTCGACCGTGAGGACTGGTAGTGTGTACTGGCTCGACCGTGAGGACTGGTAGTGTGTACTAGCTCGACCGTGAGGACTGGTAGTGTGTACT
>NC_069453.1:34938244-34953244 GCF_026875155.1 Cherax quadricarinatus | reverse complement strand
TAGTGTGTACTGGGTCGACTGTGAGGACTGGTAGTGTGTACTGGGTCTACTGTGAGGACTGGTAGTGTGTACTGGGTATACTGTGAGGACTGTTAGTTTGTGCTGGGTCGACTGTGAGGACTGGTAGTGTGTACTGGGTCGACTGTGAGGACTGGTATTGTGTACTTGGTCGACTGTGAGGACTGGTAGTGTGTACTGGTCTACTGTGAGGACTGGTAGTGTGTACTGGTCTACTGTGAGGACTGGTAGTGTGTACTGGGTCGACTGTGAGGACTGGTAGTGTTGTACTGAGTCGACTGTGGGGAAACTGGTAGTGTGTGCTGGGTCTACTGTGAGGACTGGTAGGGTGTACTGCGTCTACTGTGAGGACTGGTAGTGTGTACTGGGTCTACTGTGAGGACTGGTAGTGTTTACGGGAGTCGACTGTGAGGACTGGTAGTGTTTACGGGGTTTCTTCTGTGAGGACTGGTAGTGTGTACTGGTCTACTGTGAGGATGGTAGTGGTACTGGGTCTACTGTGAAGACTGGTAGTGTGTACTGAGTCGACTGTGAGGACTGGTAGTGTGTGCTGGGTCTACTGTGAGGACTGGTAGGGTGTACTGGGTCGACTGTGGGACGGGTAGTGTGTACTGGGTCTACGTGAGGACTGGTAGTGTGCACTGGGTCTACTTTGAGGATGGTAGTGTGTACTGGGTCGACTGTGAGGACTGGTAGTGTGTACTGGGTCTACTGTGAGGACTGGTAGTGTGTACTGGGTTTACTGTGAGGATGGTAGTGTGTAACTGGGTATACTGTGAGGACTGGTAGTGTGTGCTGGGTCGACTGTGAGGACTGGTAGTTTTTACTGGGTCGACGTGAGGACTGGTTAGTTGTACTGGGTCTACTGTGAGGTCTGGTAGTGTGTACTGGGTCTACTGTGAGGACTGGTAGTGTGTACTGGGTCTACTGTGAGGACTGGTAGTGTGTGCTGGGTCGACTGTGAGGACTGGTAGTGTGTACTGGGTCTTCTGTGAGGACTGGTAGTGTACTGCGTCTACTGTGAGGACTGGTAGTGTGTACGGGGTCGATGTGAGGACTCGTATTGTGTACGGGTCTACTGTGAGGACTGGTATGTGTACGGGGTTTCTACTGTGAGGACTGGTAGTGTGTACTGAGTCGACTGTGAGGACTGGGTCGACTGTGAGGACTGGTAGTGTGTACTGGGTCGACTGTGAGGACTGGTAGTGTGCACTGGGTCGACTGTGAGGACTGGTAGTGTGTACTGGGTCGACTGTGAGGACTGGTAGTGTGTCCTGGGTCGAGTGAGGACTGGTAGTGTGTACTGGATCGACTGTGAGGACTGGTAGTGTGTACTGGGTCGACTGTGAAGACTGGTAGCATATTTAACCAGATTCGAAGTACTCATTTATGTATATATGTATGTATGTATGTATGTATGTATGTACGTATGTATGTATGTTTGTTGTATGTATGTACGTATGCATGTACGTATGTATGTATGTGTATGTATGTAGGTGTGTATGTATGTATGGTCCCGCGTCTTAGCCGGGTTCACACACACTGTTTAGCTTGGTGAACCATATCGTACCTATTTTTAACCTGTATATAGAACCTGCCTATCCCTCTCGTTGTATGTATGCATTTTATGAGGTGTGTGTATGTATGAATGTGTGTGTATGTTATGATGTGTTTTGGTTGTGTGTGGTATGAAATGCATGGCTTTGTGTACGTTTGGTCCAGGACGGCACTGCCAAAACTAGAGTGCAGGGTAAGTTTGGCACTGTGCCACCACCACCACAACCCCCACCACTGGTACTACAACCACCACCACTAGTGCTACAATCACCCCTACCACCCCCACCACCACTGGTACTACAACCACTCCTACCACCACCACCACTGGTACTAAAACCCCACCCTTACCACCTCCACCACCATTGGTACTACAAACACAACCCCCCCTACCACCACCACTGATACTAAAACCACCCCTTACCCCCAAACCACCATGATACTTCAATCACACCACCACCACCACCAATGGTACTACAACCACCCCTACCATCACTACCATTGGTACTTCAACTACCCCAACCACCACCACCAATGGTACTAAAACCAACCCTACCACTACCACAACCACTGGTACAAACAACCACCACCACTGGTACTACAACCACGACCACCACCACTGGTACTACAACCACGACCACCACCACTGGTACTACGACCACCACCACCACTGGTACTACGACCACCACCACCACCACCACTGGTACTACAACCACCACCACCACCACTAGTACTACAACCACTACCACCACCACTGGTACTACAACCACGACCATCACCACCGGGGGACTGCTAGAAGCAACACAGCTGGTTCCAGGATAACAGGTTATGTATCAGGGTAAAGGACACAGGTTATTCTTGAGTACCATCCAAGGATAACAAAAAACAGGATCACGACGAAGATAACTTACTTATCACTTGCCAAACTTAAGTTCACCTCTCATCACTGTTGTCCAGGAGAACTTACTGAGCTGGAAAAAAGTCGTACAGTGAACTTTCACTGCTAAATATATTATACTCCCTCAAACTTCTGAACTTCTGGAACGTTTTCCCAAATCCCTTCAATGGTATTCCTTGCAACGTAGGCGGGGAGGGGTACATCATAATTTACACTTGGAAAAAACCTGGAGGGGCTGATCCCAAACCCTTTTCACCGAATCACTCCCTATGAAAACCAGAGTCATGGCAACCAGCATCATAAGACTGCAAGAAAAACAGTAACACAGCATTGTAAATACACAGCAACACAGCATCATAAAACACTAAATAGACAACAAAACAGTAAGACAACAGTTTAAAACAGCATCATAAGCGCAACACAGTAAGATAGACGCAACACAGTAAGATAGGCAGCAACACAGTAAGATAGACAGCAACACGTTAAGACAGACAACAACACAGTAAGATTGACTGCAGCACAGTAAGATAGGCAGCAACACAGTAGGTTAGGGAGCAACACAGTAAGACAGACAACAACAGTAAGATTTACTGCAAAAACAGTTAAAAATAGGCAGCAACACAGTAAGATGGCAGCAGCACAGTAAGATAGCAGCAACACATTAGACAGGCAGCAACTCAGTAAGACAGACAACAACACAGTAAGGGCTGACTGTAGCACAGTAAGATAGGGAGCAACACAGTAAGATAGGGAGCAAAACAGTAAGTAGACAGCAACACAGTAAGATAGACAGCAACACAGTAAGACTGACTGCAGCACAGTAAGATAGGCAGCAACACAGTAAGATAGGCAGCAACACAGTAAGATAGACAGCAACACAGTAAGACAGACAACAACACAGCATCATAAGACAGCAATACAGTAAGACAAACAGCAACACAATAAGATAGACAACAACACAGTAAGATTGACTGCAACACAGTAAGATAGGCAGCAACACAGTAAGATAGACAGCAACACAGTAAGATAGACAGCAGCACAGTAAGATAGACGCAACACATAAGATAGACAGCAACACAGTAAGACAGACAACAACACAGTAAGATAGACAGCAACACAGTAAGATAGACAGCAACAAAGTAAGATAGACAGCAACACAGTAAGATAGGCAGCAACACAGTAAGATAGACAGCAACACAGTAAGATAGACAGCAACACAGTAAGATAGACACAATACAGTAAGATAGACAGCAACACAGGAAGATAGACAGCAACACAGGAAAATAGACAGAAACACTTATACACAGGGTGCAAGTAGCACTGGGGTATTGATGTTTTGTTAAACTGTCGGACCTAAATGACGAGCTTATGGTAAGCCAAATAGCTGACACTAGTACTGGTGTCCAGGTCACGTGCCCCCTACCCAAAGGTACGATCCATATGTTACTATCCACAGGTACTATTCAGAGGTACTATCAATATGTACTATCCACAGGTACTATCCATAGGTACTATCAACATGTACTATCCACATGTACTATTCAGAGGTACTATCAACATGTACTATCCATAGGTACTATCAACATGCACTATCCACAGGTACTAGCAAAATGTACTATCCACAGGTACTATCCACGGGTACTATCCATAGGTACTAACAACATGTACTATCCACATGTTACTATCCATGGGTTACTATCCACAGGTACTATCCACAAGTACTATGAGCTACCCACGTTAGCGCATGAGAGGTTTTACAGAGTAGAAGTGATCAAGGAGGGGGGAGTATATGGAGAGGGAAGAGAGAGGAAAAGAGAGGTTAAAAAGTGGTGAAACAAGTAAAAAGAGAGCAATGAGAGAGTGGGGTGAGATGTTATCAACAAATTTTGTTGAAAAAAAGAAAAAGTTTTGGAGTTGAGGAAGCCTAGGGAACAAATAGATTTGATTGTTGAAAATAAAAGAGGGGAGTTATTAAATGAAGACTTTGAGGTATCGGGAAGATGGAGGGAATATTTTTAGGAATTGTTAAATGTTGATGAAGATAGGGAAGCTGTGATTTTTGTGTATAGTGAAAGGAGGAATAACATCTTGTAGGAGTGAGGAAGAGCCAGTTGTGAGTGTGGGGGAAGTTCGTGAAGCAGTGGGTAGAATGAAAGGGGGTAAGGTAGCCGGGATTGATGGGATAAAGATAGAAATGTTAAAAGCAGGTGAGGATATAGTTTTGGAGTGGTTGGTGCTTTTATTAATAAATGAATGGAAGAGGGTAAGGTACCTAAGGACTGGCAGAGAGAATGCATAGTTCCTTTGTATAAAGGCAAAGGGGACAAAAGAGTGTAAAAATTATAGGGGGATAAGTCTGTTGAGTATACCTGGTAAAGTGTATGGTAGAGTTATTATTGAAAGAATTAAGAGTAAGACGGAGAATAGGATAGCAGATGAACAAGGAGGCTTTAGGAAAGGTAGGGGGTGTGTGGACCAGGTGTTTACAGTGAAACATATAAGTGAACAGTATTTAGATAAGGCTAAAGAGGTCTTTGTGGCATTTATGGATTTGGAAAAGGTGTATGATAGGGTGGATAGGGGGGCAATGTGACAGATGTTGCAAATGTATTGAATAGGAGGTAGGTTACTGAAAGCAGTGAAGACTTTTTACGAGGATAGTGAGGCTCAGGTTAGAGTACATAGGAAAGAGGGAAATTATTTCCCAGTAAAAGTAGGCCTTAGACAAGGATGTGTGATGTCACCATGGTTGTTCAATATATTTATAGACGGAGTTGTAAGAGAAGTAAATGCTCGGGTGTTGGCAAGAGACGTGGGGTTAAAAGATAAAGAATCTAACACAAACTGGGAGTTATCACAGTTGCTCTTTGCTGATGACACTGTGCTTTTGGAAGATTCTGAAGAGAAGTTACAGAGGTTGGTGGATGAGTTTGGTAGGGTATGTAAAAGAAGAAAATTAAAAGTGAATATAGGAAATAGTAAGGTGATGAGGATAACAAAAAAAATAGGTGACGTTAGATTGGATATCAGATTGAAGGGAGATAGTATGGAGGAGGTGAATGTATTCAGATATTTAGGAGTGGACATGTCATCAGATGGGTCTATGAAAGATGAAGTGAATCATAGACTTGATGAGGGAAAAAAAGGTGAGTGGTGCACTTAGGAGTCTGTGGAGACAAAGGACTTTGTCCATGGAAGCAAAGAGGGGAATGTATGAGAGTACAGTGATTATACCAACGCTTTTATATGGATGTGAAACGTGGATGGTGAATGTTGCAACAAGGAGAAGGCTGAATATCAAAATGGTATATGATACCGACAGGTTGGGAGATAAGACACATAGGCAACAGTTAGGAACTTTATTTCCCCAAAGTTTTGCCACACAGTAGCTTCTTCAGTCGAGTAAGAAAGAGGGAGGGAAAAGTAGAGATGTGAAAACAAGTAACGTCCATCCCCTTAAGTCCCTAGATTTGAGGTTGTCAGTCCCTCCCTGAAGTCAAGCGACAGTGTGGAGACTTATATAAGCGGAAGGAAGGGGGTAGAGTAGTAAATGGGGGAACGTCCTTTAAATCAAAAAAATTCTCATTTAAAAAAATTGTCCAAGGGTTTTTTTTGTACCAAAATGCCTTGTGTTGAAGTGTCTGACAGAGTAAATTCAAAATGGTTCAATACCCACTTGGGAGGTAAGAACATTACAACAGATAAAACTCCCCCTGTCGTTTTAGTTCAAAATTTTTTTCAGACTATGGAACGAACTTTCCCCGGTTAGGGATGACCCTCAAAAATTTCGATTCAAGGGTGATGGAGTTAATCGTCTTCGCTTTTTGTACCTGCCCTTTCTGTACCGACTGAAGGCCACTGTGTAGGCGAAATTTTGGAATAAAAATTGTCTAACTGTTGCCTATGAGTCTTACCCACAAGGGGAAGGGTGGAGGCATGGATAAATCATGTTGAACAATGGTGGGGTGAAATTAAGACAGAGAATTGTAGTTGGAAATTGAAGGTTGGGATTTCCCAAAAATATTAGCCAGGGGCTGAGGGGGGTTGTTGAGGTGGGTTTTTAATATAAGAGGCTGAAGGAAATAGAAGACTTTGAAGTGTTAAAAAACTGTAGTGGGGAGGGCGGGGGAGGGGTCGGTAGGAAAGGCTCAAGGGAAGGTAAGGAGGTTTTGTGTGCGGGGGGTTGGGCTTCCACAAACATTTTGAGTGTGAGATAGGACGAAAGGAGACAAAGGTTTTTTAAAATTTAGTGTTTTTGGGGTGTGAGCAAGGAATATTTATGAAGGGGTTCAGGAAACCTGCACCGGATCTTTTTATGGGGTGGGAATAAGGTTTTACTTTGAAGGAGGGGTGTTAATGTTTCCAGTTTTATAACTGTAGTGTAAACAAGTCCTGGCAAGACAGTGATGGGTGATGAGAGAAAGTTTTTCTTTTTTTGGGCCACCCTGCCTTATATTTATTCTTTGTATGAACCAAGATTTATTGCATTATTTTTAACATTATAGTTGTCTTGGCTTTATTGCTAAAAATTTTGTATGTTTTTGGCATTATTATAACACTTTTATGTTGTCTTGGTTTATTGCTAAACTTATGTACTGTTTTTTGGTTTATTGCAACACTTATTACTGTTGTCTTGGCTTTTTTGCTCACTTCGTATGTTGTCTTGGCTTTTTTGCTAAACTTATTACTGTTTCTTGGCTTTATTGCTAACACTTGTCGTTTGTTTGGGTTTATTCTAACACTTTTGTACTGTTTCTTGGGTTTATTTTAACCTTTAAGTACTTTGTCTTGGCTTTATTGCTAAACTTATTACGTTGTCTTGGCATTTTGCTAACACTTTCGTACTGTTTTTGGCATTATTGCTAACACTTATGTTGTTGTCTTTGGGTTTTTTGTTAACACTTACTACTGTTGTTTGGCTTTATTGCCAACATTAGACTGTTGTCTTGGCTTTATTGCTAACACTTACGTCCCGTTTTTGGGTTTTTTGTAACATTAGACTGTTTCTTTGGGTTTATTGCTAAAATTATGTACTGTTGTTTGGCATTATTGCAACCCTTAGTACTGTTTCTTTTCTTTTTTTGTAACACTTTGTACTGTTGTCTTGGTTATTGCTAAATTATGTACTGTTTCTTGGCTTTATGTAACATTTCGTACTGTTTCTTGGCTTTTTTCAAAAACTTATGTACTGTTGTTTGGCTTTAATTTTAAACTTTTACGTTTTCTTGGTTTTTTGCTAACATTATGTATGTTGTTTGCTTTTTGCTAAAACCCTTTCGTACTTTTTTTGGGTTTTTTGCTAACACTTTGTACTGTTGTCTTGGGTTTATTGCAAAACTTATGTATGTTGTCTTGGGTTTATTGCTAACACTTTCGTACTGTTTTGGTTTATTGCTAACACTTATTATGTTCTTTGGGTTTATTGCTAACACTTAGTATGTTGTTTTCTTTTTGTAACCTTAGTATGTTGTCTTGGCTTTATTGCTAAACTAGTTGGGTTTTTTTGGCTTTATTTCAACACTACGTACTTGTCTTGGTTTTTTTGCTAAATTAGTATGGTTTTTTTGGGTTTTTGTAAACTTATTTTGTTTTTTGGGTTTATTGTAACATTACGTACGTTGTCTTGGCTTTTTGCTAAAACTTACGTACTGGTCTTGGCTTTATTTCTAACACACGAATGTTGTCTTGGCTTTATTGCTAACACTTATGTCTGTTGTCTTGGCTTTATTTAAAAATTATCGTTGTCTTGGCTTTTTTTGAAACTTACGTATGTTGTCTTGGCTTTTTGCAAAAATTACGTACTGGTCTTGGGTTTAATTTTCAAAAAAATTATGTACGTTGTCTTTGGGTTTATTGCTAACCTTATGTACTGTTGTTTGCTTTATTTCAACACTTATGTCTTTGTTTGGTTTTTTTGCAAACACTTTGTAGTTGTCTTGTTTATTGCTAACATTAGTTCTGTTGTTTGGGTTTTTGCTAACACTTTTTGTACTTTGTCTTGGTTATTGTACACTATGTATGTTTTCTTGGCTTTTTTTGCTAACATTTTGTATTGTTGTCTTGGCTTTTTTGCTAAATTTGTCTGTTGTCTTGGCTTTATTGCAAACTTATTACTTTGTCTTGGCTTTTGCTAACATTATGTACTGTTTTTTGGTTTTTTTGCTAAATTATGTATGTTTTCTTTTGGGATTGCAAAACCCTTTTGTACTGTTTCTTGGCTTTTTTGCTAACATTATGACTGTTTTTTGGGTTTATTGCAACATTATGTATGTTGTCTTGGTTTATTGTAACCCCTTTTGTATGTTGTCTTTTTTTATTTCTAACACTTTGTTTAAAATTTTCCTTTTCTTTATTGTAAAATTTTTACTGTTTTTTGGGTTTATTCTTTAAATTTTTATTTTTTCCTTCTTTAAAAAAAATTTTTAACACTTAATATGTTGTTTTTCTTTATTGCAACACTTAGTATTTTTTTTGGTTTTTTGCAAACATGTACTTTGTTTTGGGTTTATTTCAAAATTTTCGTACTTTGCTTTTTTTTTCTAACATTATGTACTTTGTCTTGGGTTATTGCTAACATTATGTAGTTGTCTTGCTTTATTGGGGGGGGGGGGGGTAACACTTAGTATTTTGTCTTGGAATTTTTAACACTTATTTTTGTTTTTTGGTTTATTAACACTTAGTACTGTGTCTTTGGGTTATTTCTCATTTGTACTTTGTTTTGCTTTTTTGCTAACATTTTTCTGTTTCTTGGCTTTATTTTTTAACACTTATGTACGTTGTCTTGCTTTATGCAACACTTATGTACTGTTTTTGGCTTTATTCTAACACTTATGTACTGTTGTCTTGGCTTTATTGTTCACTTTGTACTGTTTTTTGGCTTTATTGCTAAAAACTTTTGTATGTTGTTTGTTTATTGTAACCTTTGTAGTTGCTTGGTTTATTTCTAACCCTTATTTTCTGTTTTTCTTGGTTTATTGCTAAAACTTATTACGTTGTCTTGGTTTTATTTCTAACACTTTGTACCGTTGTCTTTCTTTATTGTAACATTAACTGTTTCTTTGGTTTATTTAAATATTACTTTTTTGGTTTAATTGTAACAATTTTATGTAAACCCCGGGGTTTTTTCTTGGTGTAGATAAATGCTCCCCCGAAAATTCTTGCGGTTCCACACTGGGTGTTCCCCCTGTTAACTCATATAGAATATGTAGCAAACACTGGGTGTTCCCACTTGTAATAATTTATAAATTGTAGCAAAAAGCGGTGTTCCCCCTGTTAAATCATAAAATAGTGTAAACACATGTGGTGTTCCCACTGTTAAATCATATAGAATGTGTAGCAAAAACTGCCGGGGTTCCCCCTGTGAACTATCAAATGAAAAGTTAGCAAACATGCGGTGTTCCCATGTGTAAATCATATGAAAGTGAGAACCACTGTGGTTTTTCCCCCCCGGTAACTATTATAAGGGAAAAAGGGAGCAAAAAATGCCCGGGGTTTCCCCCTTGTAACTATCTTAGAATAGTTAAAACCTGCTGGTGTTCCCCCTTGTAACTATCATATAGAATAGTGTAGCAATACAGCTGGTTTCCCCCGTGAACTATCAATAGAAAGTGTAGCAATACATGCGGGGTTCCCATGTGTAATAATATAGAAAGGTAGCAAAATGGGTTTCCCCTGGTAACTATATGAATAGTGTGCAATAATCCGGTGTTCCCCCTGTGTAATTCATATAGAATGTGTAGCAAACACGCCCGGGGTTCCCACTGTGTAACTACATATAGAATATGTGCAATACACGCGGGTTCCCATGTGTAACTACATTAAATAGTGTCAATAACGGCCGGGGTTCCCACTGTGTAATAATATAGAATAGTGTAGCAATAATGCGGGGGTTCCCCCTGTTAATATCATATAAAAGTGTAGCAATACACGCGTGTTCCCACTGGAAAATATCATATAGAATAGTGTGAAACACTGGGTGTTCCCCTGTGAAAATATATAGAATAGTGTGCAAAACATGCCGGGGCCCCCCTGTGTAACTTTTATATAGAATGTGTAGCAATACCTGCCGTGTTCCCACTGTGTAACATCATATAAATATGGAAAAAACTGGGTGTTCCCACTGGTAACCCCATAATAGAATTGGAGCAAAAACTGCCGGTGTTCCCCCTGTGTAACTATCATATGAAAATGGTAGCAAAACTCGGGGTTTCCCCCTGTGTAATATCATATAGTAGTGTAGCAATACACTGCGGTGTTCCCATGTGTAACTACATATAATGGTAGCAAAACACTGCCGGTGTTTCCCACTGGTAAATCTTTTTAGAATAGGTAAACACAGCGGTGTTCCCCCTGTGTAACTATCATTAGAAATGTAGCAAACCTGCCGGGTTTCCCCCTGTGAATATATTAAATAGGGAGCATACAGCCCGGGGTTCCCACTGTGTAACTACATATAGTAGTGTGCAATACATGCCGGTGCCCACTGGTAATATCTATTAAATAGTGTAGCAAAACATGCCCGGGGGTTCCCAAACTTCTTTTGAATAGTTTCAACTTTGTGTAACTATCTTAGAAAAATGTAGCAAAACCCCTGTGGTGTTCCCTGGTAACATTAAAAGAAAATTTCAAATTTGGGGGCGGAAACAAAAGTGGTGCTCAGCGGGGTTTTTCCCCTGTGTAAAATTTTATATGAATTGTAGCAATAACTGCCGGTGTTCCCCCTGTGAACTATCATTAAAAAATAGGGAGCAAACACTGGGGGTTACAGTTAAAATAAAAATGTACAAAAACCTGCGGTGTTCCCTGTGTAAATAACAAAAAAAGCCCAAAAAATTTTTCCCACCTGTGAAACAATAAGAATGGGACAAAAACTTTTTATTTAACCTTGAAAGGGAGAAACCTGCTTTTTACTTTAACAAAGAAAATAGGTAAAACACACTGTGGGTTCCCCCCGTGTAAAAAATATAGAATATTAGCAAACAATGCCGGTTTCCCCTGTGTAATATCAAAAAATATGTGCAAACAGGGTGTTCCCCCTGTTAACTTATAAAAAATAGTGTAGCAACACCTGCGGTGTTCCCCCTGTGTAATTAAAAAGAATAGTGAGCAAACATGGGTGTTCCACTGTGTAAAATACATAAGAATAGTGTGAACAACTTTCTGGTGTTTACTGTGTAACATCATAAGAATAGTGTGAACAACTGCTGGGGTTCCCCCCTGGTTTTCTTATAAGAATAGTGTAGAACCCCCGCTGGTTCCACGTGTAACATAAAAGAAAGTGTAGCAACAGGGTGTTCCCCTGTGTAACTATCAAAGAATGTGTAGCAAAACCTTTTGGGGTTTTCCCCCTGTGTAACTATATATAAATAGTTAGCAACAATGGGGTTTTCCCCTGGGAAAAATCTATAGAATAGTGTGCAAAATGCGGTGTTCCCCGTTACTATCATAAGAAAGTGAGCAAAACACTGCTGGTGTTCCCACTGTGTAACTATCATTAAAAAGTGTGCAAAAATGCTGTGTTCCCCCTGTGTCTATCATATAGAATAGTGTAGCAACAAAGCGGGTTCCACTGGTAACATCAATAGAATAGGGGGAACACACTGCTGGTTTCCATTGTAACTATAATAGAAAGTGTAGCAACACAGCTGGGGTTCCCCCTGTTAACTATAAAATTGAATATGTAGCAACAACTGCGGTGTTCCCCCGTGTAACATCATATAAATAGTGAGCAAACACGCGGTGTTTTCCATTGTACTACATATAGAAAGTGTGCAACACACTGCTGGGTTCCAGTTAACTTTAAAAAGATATTAGCAACCATGCTGGTGTTCCCATGTGAAAAAATCATATAAATAGTGTAGCAAACACATGTGGTTCCCCTGTGTACCCATCATATAGAATAGTTTTCAAAACCCCTGCTGTGTTCCCACTGGTAACTATCATAAAAATAGGTGCAAAACTGCGGGTTTTTCCCCTGTTAACTATATTAAAAAAAGTGTAGCAAACCACTGTGGGTTCCCCCTTTTTAACTATCAAAGAATAGTGTGCAAACATGCTGGTGTTCCCCCGGTAAATATATAAGAAAAGTGTACAAAATGGGGGTTCCCACTGTGTAACTTATATAGAAAGTTTAGAACACACTGCTGGTGTTCCACTGTGTAACATTATAAAAGGTAGCAAACCCCTGGGTGTTCCATGTGTAACAAAAAAAAGAATATGTAGCAAACATGGGTGTTATGTGTAAATATAATAAAATGTGCACAAGCGGTGTTCCCCTGTGTAAATTTATATGAAATAGTGTAGCAAACACTGGGGTGTTCCCCATTTCTTAAAAAAGTTTTCAAAACCCCCTGCCCCTGGAAAACCATTGGGTACCCCCTGGGGCCCCTGTGCTTCTTAAAAAATGGGCAAACCTGGGGTTCCCCCGGAACTACATAAAAATGAAAACCGCGGGTTCCCCTCCCTTATTTATTACCAATCTTTTTTTCCCCTTTTCTTTTAAAAAAGGGGCCCTCCCTCCCCTCCCCATTTTTTTCCTCCTTTTTCCCCTTCCCTTTTAAATTTTCCCCCCTCTTTTTTCCCTGCTTTCCCTCCTTCCCCCCACCCTTGGGGTTCTTCCCCCTCCTTTCCCTCCCCTTTTCCCAAACCCCCCCTCTTTTTCCCCTTTCCCTCCTTCTTTTTCCCCCTTTTTCCCCCCCCCTCCCCCTCTCCCTCCTTTCCTTTTTCTTTCCCCTCCCCTCCTTTTCCTCTTTCCCCCCTTTTTCCCCCCTCCCTTCTTTCCCCTCCCCCCCTTTTTTCCCCTCCTCCCTTTTCCCCTCTTTCTTTCCCCTTTCCCCCCCCTTCTCTCTTCCCCCCCTTTCCCCTTCCCTCCTCCTTCTTCCCCCCCCCCTTCCCTCTTTTCCCTCCCTTTTTCCCCCCCCTCCCTTTCCTTCTTCCTTTCCCCCCCTTTCTTTTTTTTTTCCCCTGCCTTCCTTTTTTTTCCCCCCTTTTCTTCCCCCCCCCCTTTCCCCTTTTCCCCTTTCTCCCCCCCTTTTTCTTTTTTCCCCCCTATCTTCTCCCCTTCCTTTTTCTTGGGGCCCCCCCCCTTTCTTTTTATCTTTTTTTTTTCCCCCCCCTAAAATTTTTGTTTTTTACCTTTTTCCCCCCCCCCTTCCTCCTTTTTCCCCTTTCTTCCCCCTCCCCCTTTTTTCCCCCCTTTAAAAACCTTTTTTTTTCCCCCTTGTTTTTTTTCTAAAAAATTTTTCCCCCCAATTTTTTTTTCCCCCAAAAATTTTTTTTTTATGGGATTTGTAAATATTTTTGAAATTTTTTTTTTTTTTTGGTTTTTTTTAACCCTTTTTTTTGTTTTAAAAAAAAAGGGGGGGGTTTTTGGGTTGGTGTTTAATTATTGGGTTTTGGACCCTTTTAAAAGAAAAAAATTGGGTTTTAAAGGGGGGTTTTCTGGTTGGGGGGGTTTGTTTGTGGGGAAAGGGGGGGAGTGGAAATATGTTTTTTTTAGGGGGGAGAGGTTTTTTTTGGGGATTTGGGGTTGTTGGTGGAGGGTTTGTGTTTTGGTGGGGGTGGGGGTTGGGTGAGGGGGGGTGTTTGTGGGGGGTTTCCGGGGGTGGTGGGGGTGTTGTGGGTTTGGGGTTGTTTTTTGGGGGGGGGGTTGTTTGGGGGGTTTGGTGGGGGAAAGGGTGGTGTGGTATGGTGGTAGTGGTGGTGGGGTGGGGTTTGGGGGGTTTTGGGGGGGAGGGGTAGTGTGGGGGGGGGGGTGGTGGGAGTGTTGGGGGGGTGGTTGTTGGTGGGGTGGGTGGTGGGGGTTTGGGAGTGGGTTTTGGTGGGGTGTGGTTTGGGGTTTTGGGTTTGGGGGGTTGGTGTGGTGGGGGTGGTGGTGGTGGTGGTTGTGGTGGTGGTTGGTGGTGGTAGTGTTGGTGTTGGTGGGTGGTGTGGGTGGTGGTATTTTTAGTGGTAGTGTTGGTGGGGGTGTTGGTGGTGGTGGTGGTAGTGGTGGGGGTGTTTAGGGGGTAGTAGTGGTGGTGGGGTGTTGGGTGGGGTTAGGTAGTGGTGGTGGAGTGGGGTGGTGGGATGGTGGGGTGTGGTGTTTGTGGTGGTGGTGGGAGTAGGTGGGATGGTGGTGTTGATAGTTGTTAGTGGTGTAGGTGGGATTTTGGTGTGGGTATGTGGTGGTAGTGGTGGGGTAAGGGGAGTGTGGTAGTGGGATGGTGTTGAAGGTAGTGGGGGTGGTAGTGGTAGTGGTGGTGGTGTTTGTGGAAATGGTTTGGGGGGATGTTGGTGATGGGGGAAGGGGGGGTAGTTGTGGAGGGGTGGTGGTAGTATGGGGGTAGGTTTGTGGTGTAGGTAATGGTGTGTTAGTGGTGGTGGTTTGTGTTCTTAGAGTAGTTTGGGGGGTGTGTTGAGTCTAGTATGATTTGGGAGTGGTTATTTTTTTGTTTTAATTTTGTGTTTTTGTTTTTTTTTTTTTTAAGGGTTTTGCAAAAAAAAAAAAAAAAAATTTTTTTTTTTTGTTATATATTTTTTTTTTTTTTTTT